>WMED01003700.1:4961-21771 GCA_019650415.1 Pipa parva
CCCTCCCACTAGTCATGTACCCATTGGAAACCCAGTATAACAGACTTATCAGAGACCCAGTAAGAATGACATCAATACATATGGATCTTGGTCTCGTGCAGGAAACATTATGTAACCGGCAAGCGAGATCCATACAAAGTGAAAGTAAATCTATTTCTAAAAAAAATTAAATATCATCCTTTCTAAATATTGTTTAGAATTTTTGGAAGTTAAATAAATTAAAAAAAAAAAAAATAAATGAAATGTATACAGAGTATAAAAATAAATGTATTTTCATTTTTTTTTAAAAATACCTTTATTACGTTTATACTTAAACAAAGACCCATAGCCGTAGCAATCAGCTACCGATCGTTAACTATAATACATATGCTTACATCTTATAGATATTTTGGTAAAGAATATAATAGTGTTTATGTCAATATTTTTTTTCTCTCGGAACTCTCAGCGTTCTACACCTTATTAAACCTAGTTAGATATTTTCAGCATGTATGTGTGGGTGTTTTCTTTGCTTTTGTTTTATATGGTAATAATTACATATAGATAAAGCAAATGAGGCATATTTGATTGAAACTGCTGTAACTACTTTCTTATTGGATAATTTATTTATCAGCATGGATATATACCGTATGTAACTGTCTATACAGGCCAGCCAACAGGGGGATGTGGGGGTACTAATGTGGTGGGCCTAACCAGCTCAGACAAACAAGGGGTGGAGAAGCCACACATATTAAGACTTCTAAATACTGACCATTGCAACAGATGGCCTGCTAAGGCATGGACCAATGTACCTGGAAAGCCCAAGTCATATTAAAAGATAACGAGGGTTATTCACTTAAGTCCGAATTGTTGCGTATAGGTGCGAATTCGCCAGATAAAGACAGTCGCAATAGGCTGCCCCCGTCGCAGTCGCGTCTTTATAATGAGAATATTGTCGCAGTCAGTACTTTATTATGGGAAAATTGTCGCAATCTTAACATAAAAAAATTGTCACGACTTCACAATGGGGAAATTGTTGTGGATTTGATATGTCGAATTCGCACCTTAGTGAATAACCCCCAATGTATATAAATACTAATGAACTTTCACCAAAGGACCAATAAATTGGTTTGATTTGGTGCAATTTCTTTACTCACTTAGAAAGTGGTTGCATCTTTTTTGCAAATTCATGTAGAACATCAGTGTTTTGGTTGTTAGATATGAGACCTTAAATGCATCAGGCACAAAGCACATATTTGCTGTGTATTAAAAGGTGCACCATTCCAATTCTCAATTGTAACGTTGCTGGTCATTTTATCCTATACCTTTAATGGTGCTGGCACGTGCGGGTGATCCTTGGATCTAGAACACTTGGCTTTGGCACTGGAAACTGAGGGGACTGATTGCCTTATATATAAAGAAGCAGGGAGACATGGAGTTAGTGGAACTTTGTAAAGCCCTGGGGCAGTTTATATCATTAACCATTAAAATACTGACTGACAAATCCAAAGTTCTCTTGTTAGAAACAAGTGATCATATAATGACTCAAAGCTGTTAGACTATACCCAATATTTTAATAAATATATGGAACAAAGTGTGTTTGATGTTTGCTCTAGAGATGCCGATGTGGTGCCAGGGCAGTTTACTACCCATGTTTTCCTTTGGCTATGCCACTGAATTCTGCACACTTCTCAATAAAGCCTCCATGAAGCCGTAAGCCTATAGAAGTAGCAACTTTACTAGGAGTAAACTTATCGCAGTCGTGACTTTACTGTGGGAATGTTGTTGCAGCCGCAACTCTGAAAATTGTCGCGGTCGTGACATTACAATGGGAATATTTTTGCGGTTTCCGTGACAATTTCAAATGGTCTTAGGCGACTCTTGCCAAATTGTTATTCGACCACTGACGAGGTCGCGACCCCCAGGTTGAGATTCATGAAAGTCCAGTCACATAAAGATCAGAATTCACTCCATTCAGCACTTTCCGATCTTAGTGTCATTAAATGCTGTGACGTGGCGAATTTAGATGCTAATGATGATGGCAAACCTATGGAGTTCTTCACATCACTTTGCGTGCATTTGCATAGGTAATTCACCAAGCATCAGAGTCTGTCGCAGTAGCAAATTCAGCAAACATACTTTGTCGAATTGGCAGTTTTACTTTGCCAGATCAAAGTTGTGAAATAGGAGGTTAATGGTAGAGCTCTTACTATCCAACTGACTAAGCACACCTGCAGGATTCTGATTGGTTACTCAGCAGTAGCACTGTGAGGTTGCACACCTGCAGGATTCTGATTGGTTACTCAGCAGTAGCACTGTGAGGCTGAAAACTTAGAAGATTCTCATTGGTTGCTCAGGATTCTCAATACTTTCATTCAAATCCTTGGGGCGAAAGTTATTAAAGTAGGAAAGATTCCCTAGGTATTTCCGAGTTGTTCTTGCAAGATTTCTTTTGATATTTAGAGATCGAGTTTTTATATCCCTATTTTTCTAAATTTTTGATGGAAAGGTAGCCAGGCTACAAATGTAAAGTATGGCTACCTTTCCATCAAAAAATATTCGAAAAATCAAGATCGAAAAACTCGATCTCAAGATCTCTAAAAATCTCGCGAGAACAATGCGAGATTTCGCTCGATAAACTCGGAAAGAACCAGAGCGGTATTTCCAAGTTTAACATATTTCACCTCTTGACTTAGGATCAAAAAATGAACTACTGAAGATGAAGAAGGTGAAAGAGACAAAGGGGCTTCCAAAAAGGTGCTGATAAACTGAAAAGAGATGAAAATAAGTAAATAAAACATATTGAAGTTTTAATTATTTAACAGTGACAAATAGACAGGCACATAATCATTGGAGGCTGGACTGTTCTAGGAATAAGTAAGTTTAAACATAGTAGACACTTGAGTATCTATAACAAGAAGTATTTTATAGATACTGCCCCTTTAACAGGTACATATCCTTCCTTTCCAGGCGCATGTTTCCGTTCCTCTGTTTCCGTATAGCTGGTCTGGATCCTGTGGCCCAGTACAATTTGCATGTAGATGTGGTGCTAGCAGATTCCAATCACTGGAGATACCAGGGAGGGAAATGGATCCAGTGTGGCAAGGCGGAGACCAACATGCCAGGTTAATATTAAGAGAGATATTAGAGGAAACAGATTTTTAAAATAACATCTGAGAATTCCACAAAACACCATAGATACTGATAAAACACTGTGGTTATGTTACAGGTTTATGTGAATAAAGTTATTTCTGTATATTCTTTCTTTCTCCAACCAGGAAACCGTAGCTATCAGCACCCTGACTCCCCAAACACTGGGGCGCATTGGATGCGACAGGAAGTGACATTTAGCAAACTCAAGCTTACCAACAACAAGGGGGCATCTAATAATGCGACACAGGTACCAAAGTGCGTGTATTGATGTGAGACAGGTATCTGTCACGTCAGGAATGATGTTACATTTTTACCAGCTTAAGGAACAATGATTGTCTCTTAGGAACCAGGAGATCAGTGCTTGATTTGAGGAGAGATTGATGGAGGCTATACCATCACATTTTAGAGGGGAGGTTTTGTAGGATTTGTATTCATTTTCACACGCCCATATGGAAAAATTTTTCTTTTTCTCCAAATGTGCAAAATTGCATCAATGTTTTTATCATTATTATTTAGCAAAATACATAACTCAACAGGTTTCCTATTAAACAACCAGGTCACAACCAACAAGCAGAGAAGTAACTTTATGTTCAGTAACTACTTGTATATATATGAAAGCAAAATCAAATATAAATGCATGAATCAACCACTGTCTTCAATAAAAAAGATATTAAAAAACAAACAAACAACAACCTGATTAATAGTTTCTTGCTTTTGACTTTAGTTCCCCTTTAAGCATGTAAGTGGTTGATAAACCTAAAGTGTGGGTTTTACTTTTATTCAGATGGTGGTGCTCCAGTCCTTGCACAAGTACCAACCAAGGCTTCATGTGACAAGGGTAGAGGATCCTGGGGGCCCAGAGAGTCAGTGTCACACCTTTACGTTCCAAGAGACACAGTTTATTGCAGTGACAGCATACCAAAATGCAGATGTGAGTATGCAAACTAAATAGGTTTGTGTGTCATTCGCTTTATTTTTTTAAATTACATCTGAGCTTTTAAATATTCCTTGCAGATCACACAGCTGAAAATTGATCACAACCCGTTTGCCAAGGGATTTCGAGATCACTGTGACCTGCAAGTATCCAGGGGATGGGTAGGGAGTTAAATGCAAGACTGTTTGTTTGGCTGTGTGTGGGCCAGTAATTTGGGCTTAAATCAGTTTGACTGTAATAATACATATATTAAAGCGGGACATTAATATATATTAAAGATTTCATGGGGCATCTCTGTATGAACGTTCTGTGTGTGTACAACCTTTAATAGTTGATGTATTGTTTGAAAAAAAGTGAGACAGAAGACAATATATGGAGTATGAATGTATATTGGATGGCTATGTGTTTTGTGATACCTCCTAGGATTGCTAATGATGTTACAACCATGCTTCTCTACAATATTAACAATAGACACACATTTATCATGAAGACTTTACAAGTTTTAGATAGCAAATACTTGTACATATGGACCCTCATAGTGTAAGCATCAGTTTCTAGGTTTAGGAAAGGCTGATGCTTTTACACCTTGACTAATGTTCATCCCGCAGGGTGTCAGTCTGCATGAACGTCTAAACCAGTGTTAAAACCCACAATTCTACACTGGCGCAGTAGGGCAAGTGCAGGAGGCCATGTCAGACCATAGGGTTTCATATCATCTGTTCCCAAGGTGCTCACTGCAATAAGTAAACTAGTAAACATTTCTAAATTGGTTAAAGATAGATTATTGTAAATTTGTGTTTTTACAACCATATGTAAAAGGCAGGAGGCTTGGGAAAATAAGAATGCAGTTTGTATACTGTGCGCCACAAATCGATTATCTGCCAGTGTGAGACTTATGTACATTTGTGGAAAGAATGAGTGCTGTCAATGAATATGAGTGAATAGCTCTCCATGTATTAGAAGATGGTGTTTAAAATGGGCACAGGATGTGTGGCACACACAGCTATTGTATATTTTACAGGTTCTCAAACTGTGAGGGCACAATGCTAAGTTGGAAGAGGCCCAAAAGGGTACCTCATCTTTTCATCCCTACATTGCAGAGACCTTTTCTTAACTGCCTTTTAATAATGTACCAATTATTTTGGGGGCCCTTATGTTAAAAAAGCAGTTTTTCAGGATTCTTACTATAAAGTTGACTTGTGACAATCACCCAATTCCAGGGCTACCGCTGTCATTTAACCAGTGGTGTAACTTCACTATGATGGTGCCTGGGAGCTCTTGTTATAATAACTGGCGAGAGCTGTGTGTCTGCTAAATGTGTTGTATTATATGGTGGCAATGTAAAATGTGTAACCACAGCTTGTATACTGTCCCTGATACGCGGCCCAAGGGTTCACCACGAGGAGAAATTAAGGCCCAAGAGAATCCGCGTACAGTTTTATTATCTAATACCCTTGTACCAAGTGAAGCCATTGTCACTATTTATTCACTTATTTTCCCAGGATGTGTGGGGAGCGTGTGAGTCCTTCGTCAGTCCGCTTTACAAACTTCCTGCAAGAGCCCTTGCCTTCTGCACGACTGTACCCTATGGATCAAAAAGAACCACCATCTTGGTATCTCTCATCTCAGAATATTCCTCAACTTGATTACAGCCCTTATGATCCAGCAGGCAAGATGACAGCTGCATACACCATGAAGTGTTACCCTCAACCATCACCCTTGGGTTATTTTCCTGATCATGCACTGACGCCAACATGGGCAGGGACCACTCAGTACCATCATAAACCTAATCCTGCCACCTTCAGCTGGCTGCGCCCATTTTTCGAAGCTCAAAAGAAGGAAGAGGAATCGTGTATTTGGGGAGATGCCTTTACTGGATATGAAGACAGCAAACGTAGGCGGCTTTCCCCATACAGCTCTGAAGGTTCTCCACAGATGTTTGAAAAGGACATAGATATGGCCTACTGCAGCTTCTACAACCAGTGACGTATTCTGTAAGCCTGAACCTTCACACAGGCTTGCCAGGTACCAAGAACTCATAGAAATAAAGCAAATGCCTGTAATGCCACTGCATGTAATATGGAGCCACTTTCAAATTGAGAGACGCTGCATACATCATTACAGTGAATCCAGAAGAAACGGATGGCAAAAGTATCTAGAACGATGGCACAGCAGTTAGTGATGACGTCACCTAATGGCAAGAACACTCCTGCTGGACCCGAGATACAGTGCAGCCTTCTTTGATTCCAGAGGAATCCATTGCCTGTTTTTTTTTTTTTTTTATAAATATATATTAGTGATCTGTGTCCTAGGAACATGCATTAACAATATTTTTATATGAAAATCAATATTCTTATATTTTTTACAGTTTTATTGGCTTATGAATAGAGGTTAAAGTATAAAAATGATGGTTTCCATGGAAATATCCTGCAAAGGATTCCAGAACATGGAGGCATCAGTTAGTAGAAATCTATGGCAAGGACACTGCTGCTAGGCTAGGCATATATTTTACCTTCCTCTTGTTCACAGGTATCCAGTCTAGTTCCTGTCACTATAAGAGTGATCAGTGCCTTAGGAACCTGCATTAATAAAAATTCTTAAATAAACCAAGATATATATATATTTTTTTTTGCAGTTCATTTTATTGGCTTGTGAACAGATTCCACACATACGCCTCTGGGTTTCTCAGGGGTCTTTCTGCTCTGCGCCTTTCTCTTTTAGATGTTGCTCCAATAGAGCACAGAGCTTTGCAGAATGCTGCGTTAGGAGGGAGCAGGTTTGTAACGGCATTAATGAGAGTCCACCCAGCACCTGACCATGCAGGACCTCTATGCTGGGCAATTTGGAGTAATTAATTATTCCCTGTCGACTCAGGATCCTATTCTCCACGCAGGCACCTGAGGAGATTGAGAGAAACACACTATATAAGAAGAAACATATGACTCCAATCTTGGCATATTATGATAGACAGGCTTAAAGATTTATATTCTCACATACTGATTGTAATATTTACCCAATAGCTGGATCTGGGGCAGGCTGCGTATACACTGTAGCATTTCCTTTACTTTCACTTTATGACTCACTATAAGGAATGTTGGTCCCACAAAGAAGGGAAGCATGGCGCTGAGATGGGACTGAGCAAAAGTTTTCTTTACAACCTGTTGAAATAAAACAAGAGAGGTAGGACTAATAGACTGGTCAGTTTCTTTCTAATCTATTATCAGTGCAGCCTGTTGCATGTTTGATCCCATCAGCTTCCCATAGTACGTACCTGGTTGGGAAAAAACTTCATGTGAATTTCATGCTTTAGGAGTCTGTGTCTCAGGTGGAGCAAGTCCTCATTCCCTGCGGCACTGCGCTGAAACACAGCCACCATTTTACACTCCTGAAGAACAGCTTCCAGCTGGGAGCACAGAACCTTTTCCAGTGGGTTTTCCTGAAATGTACACGTGTTCAATATTAACAACAGTAAACGCCCTGCATCATAAAGATTCATAAGTGGATGTACTGTACATAAGCAGCAGTGCAGGTATGTACAAGCTGTACGTTCTTACTTACAATGCAATACAATTGATATTGATAATACAGTCACAGGGAAGGAAATCATTATTTGATCCCTTGCTGATTTTGTACGTTTATAATTTTAAGGGTATATATACAGTATATATATATATATATATATATATATATATATATATATATATATATATATACACACACACACACACACACACACACACACGTCGTGTTAGTCGACAGATGCAAAAATTGTGTATTGCAGTATCTGGTGATACATTTTTTTTATTGGACAAACAGTTGTTTTAAATACACAAGCTTCCGGAGGGTTATTGTGTGCGTGTGTGTATATGTGTATATATATATATATATATATATATATATATATATATATATATACACATACACATACAATTTATATATACATTGGTGTTGTTAGTGGTGATCACTGCGGTTGCCCCTGGATCCAGGAAAGTGTTTGGTCCAGGGAGCACAAAGAGAGGGACTGCATGGTGGGGGAGGACCATGTTGCTGATCGTGCACCAGGACCCACCTCTTTCACGTTCCACCACTGGGTCCTGCACTCACGTCAGCCCATGTGATCCTGCAGGGTTAACTAGCGTGCATCTAAACAGAATTCGCATTGTGTCTCTTCAATCAGGTAAACTGAATAATCAGCACTATTAGTCATAAAACCATGAAACTGAAACTATTTCAGTAAAGTCACATTTAACATACTTACCAAAAATGTACAAATATGGATAATTAATATAAAGATACAGCTCATACAGAGGGAAATAGTGTTAAAAAAAAACCTAAAGGTTGATTAAAAAAAAGAGACATAGAAAAAGATACCTTCTGGTAAGCTGAGACTTTGCAGTCCCTCATGTCATTTTACTGCATGAGGGAGACTTCACAGCACTTGCACGGGTACAGGAGCCAGCGTGAAGCTCCACCCATTTATGCAAAAGAGCGTACATGTCATCCTGCTCATTGCGCTTTCGCATTGGGGGCACAATGAGCGTGATGATGTATATGCTCTTTTGGACCACTGATTCTTCTAGGTGGGCGGAGTTTTAAGCTGGCTGCTGTACACTCTTAAGAGCTGTCAAGCCTGCCTCTGTGCAGTGAAATGACAGCACAGTTCTAGCAGTGACTGCAATGTTTCATCTTACTAGAAGGTATTTTTTTAATATGTCTCCTTTTTTATTGGACCTTTAGTTCTCCTTTAAAAATTAATCTCATTACAATAAAGCATATGTCATCCCAACCAATATGTCAATAATAATTAGATTTAGCTCAAGGGGGGGAGAATGTTAATCCTATCACTTTACTGCCTTGTAGACAACTGTTTTTATCTCCCAATTGCTGATCTGAAAGAGGAAAACTTTTACCTCCAGTTCACCTGGTCTCGTTCGAGGCTTTACACATCTCTCAGGAACTGCTGGCTTAGGTGCAATATACTCTGTCAGGGCCAGGATCTTTTGCCTTTGGAAATGCATAACTCTTCTGTGACGGGTAACAGCTTTGGAACCATGGCGAATACTTTGTAAGGTTGGAAGCCACGCTGGAAGGGAGAGAAAAAACAGAATTGTGAACTTAAGAAATGGGAGATAAATAGGATTATCATTCAATCATCTCAAAATGTACATTTAAGCTAGTATAGTTCCTAGCGAATCTGAGCAATCTCATGGCAATGAAAGCACTCTAACATGGCAGCTTCTCCAGTCAAATGCCTTAAAGATATTCTAGACAAGTGATGCCCAACCTACGGCCCGTGGGCCATATCCGGCCTGTGACGCGGTGCTAACCAGCCCCTGGTCCGAATTCAAAATTGTTGTGTAAAGGTGTGAATTCGCCAGCTAAAGACATTCACAATAGACTGCTACTATCGCAGTTGCGTCTTTATAATGAGAATACTGTCGCAGTCGCAACTTTCATATGGAAATATTGTCACAGCCGCAACTTTAAAAATTGTCGCGACTTTACTTTATGGTCGCGACACTTTGAGGCGGTCGTGCGTGACTCATTTATATGGCCCCCCCCCCCCAGCAGAAAAAGGTTTGACATCACTGTTCTAGACTATGCAATTGCTGGGCAAAGATATCTACCTGCTGTCTGGGAGGACTCAAAGTTGGTAGGTAGTGCACCAGTTTTCAAGGCATCTGGCTAAACTGTATATTTTTATACTGACTGCTATAGAGCAATGCTAACGCTCTGCTTTCACTGGGAGTAAAAAGATCAGGGGATAAGGTCTTATGAGCATTCTAATGGACTTTGCACCCACAGATTTTATATAAGTCAGAACTATCCGCTTATAACTTAAAATGACCACCTCCTCACCTTCCTGTTTACAAACACAGTTTTTCAATGTTGATGCCGCATGTTTTACAAGAATCACATTTCCCAAGTGCCTCTGAATTAATAAATCTTATTCTATCTTGTGACTAAAAAAAACTTCACACTGCATCATGGGAAATGTAGGCATTAAACCCATGAGGTTCCTAAAACATTTTATTTTTATGGGAAACAAATAATGGGAACCAGCTATTTCTCCTGTCTGTCACCTACCGGTAATACCCTCTTGCGAGCGACAAGACATTATGGTAATTGGAAGTATTTCTAAGCATGCTACACTATAATACTATAACCTCAAACTACAGAATTACTGGTGATAAAATAGCACATGCAAGAGCTGAAATTAGACAAAAAAAATGGGAAAATCTGTTAAAGCCATTATGATTATCAAATAGGTAAATAGATTTCAGTATTCATAAAGTATTCATTATGAAGAACAGAGGAAATGTTCTGCCCTTGAAATGAGAATTAGTGTAGTAAGTTTAACCCACAATGAGCTAGAATAGCAGTAAATATGCATTCACAATGGGATCTCGTCGTGTGCCAGTTTAACGGATGATACCAGTGGCTTGTATTGTCCCACAAAGAGCATTGCTTAGTAGAAAGAAAACGTAGATAGTACAGATTATTTTAACAACCTTTAATAGAGGAAATGAAAATTCACTCACATTTGTAAAAAAATGACATTACACCTTTAAAAAGCGATAATTTCACTTGAGGTTCACAATTAGATTATCTAATTGTGAACTTGAAGTGGAATTTTCCCTTTTTTCATTCTCTCTATTAAGGCTAGCTTCATACTAGCGTTTTCATGCTTGGTGTATATATGCCATGCATAAAAACAAAAAAAGCCACGCCGTGTAAACCTATGGACTTACCTTGTTCCGGCCACACTATGATGCGCACAGAACGCTGGCCTTTGCATTTTTGCCAGCGTACATACGCCGTGCACAAAATGCGGCCAAATAGGAGGAGTGCGAACACTGAGGGAGCATGCACACTGGAGTCAGGTAAGTACAATAGAAATGCACATCGAGAAAATACGCCAGACTGTAATACTGCAGACGATTTTCTAGATGCGCGTTTCTTAATACGTGGCACAAAAACAATGTGTGTGAACCTAGCCTAAAGGTTGCTGAAATAATCTGCACGAAGTTTACTTTCTGCTAAGCCAGGGGTGGCGATGGGTGAGTGACATCATCACGCATGCATTGGGGGAGAAGTGCTCACACGTTGGGAAGGAAAGCTCCTCTGCGAGTGAGTGCTCATTCAGTGCAGGCCACGGATCCGGCCTGAAAACTGTCAGATCGGGGCCGCGGCCTGTACTGAAGGCAGATTTGGCGATGGCTCGCATGCCAACAGAGAGGGCTCTGCGTGCCCTTTTTGGCACGCGTGCAATAGGTTCGCCATCCCTGTGCTAAGCTTTCTGGAACAATACAAGCCACTGTTCGCCACTGATATCATCAACTAAAAGCGCATGACATGAGATCCCATTGTGAATGCATTTTTACTGTTATTCTAACTAATTGTTTGTTAAACTTATTATACTATAAAGAATTTTCATTTTAAGAGCGATTGTGTGGATCTGAGAGGATTGCTGCATACCAGTACAGAAAGTCGCAACGAGTATCATTTGATGCACCTGGACCTACTACCCTCTGGATAATACTAAAGAATTAATTATGTTTTTCAAAACAGCAGCCTTGTCCTTCTTTATGATATATATATATCCTTATAAATAACAGAAAGGGATACATTAGCCACTACAAAATGAACACTACAGGAGTATCAGGGAGACAGCTGTATCAAAAGGATGAAAGAGATGAACATAGATGAAAAGACTTTGAACTTTGTTATCCCTGCAAAAAGTACCAAGCTGTGTATTAGAACAGACATGATAGCAGAGTAGAGGCAGTACATTTCAAGTGCATATTAGAGATGTTTTTCAATGACAGCTGAAAGGCAACAAGGCCAAAGTAAACATCTCGGAAATTGATTTTTTTTTTCCACTAAGAGGAAATAGAAGATGCTCTTTATTATAACGCTGGGTAGGTTTTTATTTTCATTTAGTAACAATTTTAATCCATGAGAAGTTGAAATGAGATCAAATGTCCCCCATTTGGGGATAAACTAAACAGAGACTGTAAAGTAGACTACAATCCGGAAAGCTTATTTACGTTAAATATAAGGTTTAAAAAAATGATTTAAACACAAGCTTCTTTCAATATATTGCTATGTTCTGCTCATTAATTGTTCTGATAAAATCTTCTGAATTGCCTGGCCTACCATCAAAAATATAACAATAGATTAGATAACTATTTGGCTAAATAATGAAACTCCAAGAACAGTTTTCTTTTCTTTGCATCCCCTTTAAGTTCCTGGACTTAATCTTACAGGACTTTTTTGTTTTTAAGAAACGATGTGAAAATGTGCAGGGTCGCAAGTGAAAAACCACATTAGGTAGGGGGAGGTAGAAATGCCCAGATGATTCACTCAATATGAGGGCAATGTGTAGGGAGGTGAGACTGAACAACACGAGGTGAGGGGAAGCAGCAATAAGGGAGAGAACATTATTGTGAAATGTCGAAAACTAGAAAGAGATACAAAAAGTCAAACACCAGTGAAGGCAAAGAATTCTGGGTAAGAAAGTTAACCCACAATCTGGAGGACAACCTTAAAAGCCACTAAGAAGAAAAAAAAAAATCCAGTTTTCTAAAATGCTATGTTTGAAGTTAAATTCATAAAATTGTATTACTTTATTTCTGTTATCTTTACTATTTGCAGCCATGTTGTTAAATAGACCTCACCCAGTCTTATTGTTATCCATGATGCATTAGATGATAGAAATTTAAAAAGTATGCTCCAAAACCCATTTTTTTAAAAGCTAAATTGTTAAATATACTTTATAGACACAATTTAGATTTGAAAGCACAGATAAAATATACAGTCACTGTAAATGCAATTAAAGCATTTTAATTTTCTGGTGTTACTTTCCTGAAAGATAACATGAATTTCATTGTTTCTATAGTCAGAAAAAGATGACAGGGACAATGGTAAACTAGGGACTGGGGGGGTGTTAAAAAACATACACAAAATAAAACTTTGTTGCAAAGAGGTAAAGAATGGAAACTCATAACAAAGGCCGATCAGAGAGAAAAATATTTACAGTGAAGTTTATACTCCATCACATTGTAAAGTGACATCAGCATTACAAAATACTTCCAAGGATTTTGGGATTTTGTTCAGTGCACATACTAACCAAAAACAATACTAACCGAAAACAATACTAACCAAAAACAATACTAACCGAAAACAAAGAAAGTCAATATATACTGCCAGATAAAGAACTATCTAGATTAGATAGTTATGGAAGTTTCTCTTAAATCAGATCCCTTAAATCACGATCTAGGAGGGATCTGATTGGAGGAGCTGTAATGTCAATCATCATTTAGCTCCGCCTAACCCAACTCGAGAAAGAAAAATCAGGCTGACAGGGAAGATGACAGAGAGAAACACTATATAAAGGTACATTTTAAAAAACACATATACAGGTAGTCCTCGACTTACGTCGTTGATCCGTTCTTACGCGGCGTCGTAAACCGAATTTCGATGTAAGTCGGATCATACATTCATACAGTATGGTTCGACTTACGTCGCAAAACCGTGTAAGTCGGAACAAGACATGGTTGCATGCAGTTCGACTTACGTCACGAAACCGTGTAAGTCGGAACATGGCATTGTATAAAGCGTTGTAACCCCAAAACGACGTAACTCGAGACCGTCGTAATCCGAAGACTAACTGTATACTTAAAAAAAAAATTTTTTTCATTAGTAGAACCTAAATTAATATTAGAGTTTTGAGGTGACAGGTGCACTTTCAATTAATTGCTGCCCGATTGTAAGTCAGTATATGCAGAACTTCAGGCTGGTAACTCATTTAACCTTTCAAAGGGACAGTAATGCTGAATGAAAACACTCCAGACACATTTATACCCCTATACATTCACTTTGCACTAATACAAAAACTCTGCAAAAATATGATATTGTAATTTAATATCAATCGAATTTTCCTTTATTGGGCTATTGAGCCCCACTCATGTATGCACAATTTTCAGTAGAAAAGTAATTGGTTTGGAGTCCATTTATGCATCAGATTTAACTATCAGCAAAGCAATAAACACAACAAAAGTCACACAATAAACTTCTTAAAATGTAGTTTTTAAGAGAACATTTTTAGAAGTCTTGTATAGGAATAACTGCCACGCTAATCCAGATGGGAACTGCATCTTTTTTGTTACTGGCCATTCATGCAAAAACATTACCCCTCGCTGTTCACCAAATACCAATCTATGATTGTAACAAGTGTAAATTGAAAATGTCTCACTAACTCCACTGGTTACAAAGAACTAAATAATGATTTTGATTTAATAATTATATTTCATGCAAACTTAATGTTGCCCAAAAAAATAAATAAATAAAAAGCGACCTTTAGTAGAAAAGGTACAGTGATAGCATATCTGTAAAAATACAGTGACCTCTGCTGTCCACTATGTTAAAACTGCACATTGTTAAAACCTGCATTGTTTCCCTTTTTAAAAGTAAATAGCCTTCATCCTGCAATTATACGGATGTCTCATGGACAGTAACCGAAAGTAGTTTCATATAAAACTCCTAACCAGTAACTAGTTTTATCATTTAAAACCTTGGAACCTGGTAGCCAGATGTCTTAATTAATGAGGGCAGAATATAAATGATCAGAATCTGTATCCAAACTATAATTTTGTTGCTAGGGCATCAACAAAACAATGTATTAATTGCTAAGTTCTGTAATAGAAAATTTGCAACCTTACTCAGTCAATTTGTTGTTTTTTTAAAAAAAAAAACAATCAATTGTTCTGAAATTTTTCAACAAACTTCTCAATAATCATAGAACAGAGTAATTAGGGCCTTGCCGAAAAACATCAGTTAAGCAACTGTTTTTGAGAGAAATGTATGTGTAAATAAGCCTGTATGTTTATCTTTCACAAATAAAATATGCAAATATATAACTGTATAACATAAGCTTCTCGGTGTCTACCAAGAGTGACTGTTATAATTGCTATAACATACTGTTACTGTCACATATGTGTATGATGAGATGACAATGTTATGTAGGTGTAAGAGTGATATTACAGTGCAAAGGAACCCTGCAAGCTTAAAAAATTCATAGTAGAAATGACAGGTGTGCAAAAAAATGTATTGCGCCTGAGAATTATATGTCTTTCAAAATTAAGATAAAATAACAGTCAAATTAAATTACATTTGTACCAGAGTTTAAAATGCTACTGCCTTAGATGCCAAAGTGAGAGTAAGAGCAGAATTTTGGGATTGAGAAACAGACATGAAATGCTGTCCAGATGTACCAACAGGATAGGTAGACTCTGGATAGGATAGTTAGACTCAGAATAAGTGAGGGTGACAAAAAGGCCTTATTAGGAGCATTAGGTAACAAAAATCCAAAGTATGGGATAGATGGGAAGATCTTGTAGGGAATAAGAAAGAAACAAGCAATAAAAAAAATCTCTTAAAAATAATTAGTGGGTGGGATTAACATAAAACAGTTTTAGTACTTTGCATCGATAAAATGAAACTGCAGAAATATTTGGTGCGCAATTTAACCATGGATGTATTTTTTCCTCAGTGGAACTAAATGTAAAGCCGGCACCTTCCAGGAATATCATTCAGTATCAAGCCCAGTTTACAAATGAATCCTTGGGCTTTACATGCAAAATGTATGGCACCTAAAATATAGACACCTCATCCAAACCAAGCACATGTAAAATTGAATCCCTCCTAACTGTCTCAGATTCCACTGGACTTATAGGGTCCTGTCCCATGCCTCCCCTTCCCTGTACCTGTTGGTTGGCCCCTTTACACACACACAATCAGGGAGGAGTAGGCAGTGCGCTGGTGACATCACTAATGATCTAATGACATCAGAATTCACAATCCTATGTGCAAGTGATATGGGGGAGGGGGGGGGGGACCCTATCCCACTGTTCTTAAACTGCTATATTGGGGGGTCTGTAAAATGTATATTGTGTATAGAAGCATGATGCACACTGCCAATGGTTTAAGCAGCCATGATTGAACTAATTATGGATCCACACTACAGTATGTGGACTTTACATGTGTTTAGTTTATGGGATGAGTAGGCAACATTGTAAGGAAGCCTGGGTCACATTGTGGAATAAAATGCACCACAAATCACACACTAGAAATGACAAGCAATCAAACCCAGCAGGAGTTATCAGCAGGGTTACAGAGAGGGACAATGTACCCGCAGGCAGGGACATCATGAAAAGGGAAGCAGTCTGCACATGGCACAGAAGGGACATCACTACTGCTTGTAACTTCAAGTAGGTAAATGGCGTAGAATAGATAAGTAAATAGCGTAGCGTAAATTAGATAAGCAAATGGCGTAGAATAGATAAGTAAATAGCGTAGCGTAAATTAGATAAGCAAATGGCGTAGAATAGATAAATAAACAGCCTGTAATAGGATCGCTACTTCTGTATATGCCCGGCCGCTATCTCTTTTTAATGTCATTCCCCGAGCCTCACCGACTTCCCTGACAGCTCCTCTCACCAAGGCCGTCGCCATTTTACCGGAAATGACTGCATGGCCTTCCAAGGCCTAGTGGATTGTGGGGGACCGTGGTATCCTAGCAACCGCAGAACACAGAGTTGAACTAGTTAGCAGTGGTCAGCCAGCGCTGTCTCGTGGCTCCCAGAGATGGCGGGGGGTGAGTATGTTATTTACACTATAAGCAATATATCATAACATAAAATCTGCACTAAACAATATAATAACATAAAATCTGCACTAAACAAT
>WMED01003701.1:0-21770 GCA_019650415.1 Pipa parva
CTTTTTTCAGCCTTATAAACTATGTTCCTATATTACAATGAGGCTCAATATGTGTGTTTGCAAGACAGCGTAAGTGTGTCTGTTTATGACAATATGTCTGTGTGACTAACAGTGTGTATATCACTGTCATTGAGACAGTTTTTGTCACTATTCATTTAATAATAGCACTTGCCCCTCCTAGAAAAAAATTCTGTGGAATTTCCTAATACACTACTCCTCCCTCATAAACAGTGGTAAACTACAAAGCAGTTATATACAGTATATACACCTATAGTAATCAACTGAGGTAATATTTGAGGCTATTTGATTCACCATCAATAACACTGATTAACAAATCTTTCTATTCCTAGCTCCAGATATCTGCACATATCCAGGAAGAGATACACTATTTGTTAGTAAGACCCCTGCATTGAAAATATGCATTAAGAGTTTGAGCAAGTTCATGCTCTATTACTCACTAGAATGAGAAACCTGCCATGGAAAGCAACTGAACACAGCTCTCCATTCAGAGACATGTAGGATAAACACATTTCATTTTTAGTCTGGTCAGATATCGTATAAAACACTGTTTTCATAAACATTGTTTATCAATCATGCATAAAATCTAATTACTGCATCATGGTGTGCTAGTGTTTGCAGACTGTTATGGTCTGTTGGGGATCCTCATAACCTCAGTAGCTTTGTTCTTAGTTTTTATCTTAGTATCTTTTCAGAAATGTCATGAAATGGACACATTAGTCTCTAACTTGTAAGGAACATCATGTAATTCTCATCTGATCCCAGCACAGTTGTGACCTTGACTTTCCAACTGAAGAGGAAAGCCTGACTGTTTTGCTCTTGCTGAAGGCTGCATACTTACCGTAAGTTGATCATGATGATGTTTAGAAGCTGCCATCCTTAATACCCTGTATCGCTGAAAAAAAGACCTAGTGCATTTTTCCAAGCTAAGAAATATAAGGACTCCCCTGAAAATAAGACCTAGCTGCAGTAAAATACAAGAAATATACCATACTGGCACGATGTTTCCCCGAAACACTGCACCAGTACCGTGTTTCACCGAAAATAAGCCATCCAATGAAAATAAGACTTAGCGCATCATTAGAAGCAAAAATTAATATAAGACCCTGTCTTTTTTTGGGGGAAACACGGTAATACAAGATCAAAGGGGTTATTCACTAAAGTCTGAATTGTTGCGTATAGGTGTGAATTCGCCAGATAAAGGTAGTCGCTATAGGCTGCTTCTGTTGCAGTCGGGTCTTTATAATGAGAATATTGTAACAGTCTAGACTTTATTATGGGAAAATTGTTGCAATCTTAACTTTAAAAAATTGTTGCGACTTTACAATGGGGAAATTGTAGCAGATTTACTATGGGAATCCGCTGCTTGCGAATTCAACAGTCGAATTCCCACCTTAGTGAATAATCCAATGATATTTGGTCTTTTCCACAAGGTGATCCCCAGGTCGCGGCCCCTGTGGGAGCCACCTGCTGGTGATACCAAGGTGGTGGCAGAGGAGTAGGAGGGAACTTCCAAGAGCCGGATCACCAAAATCAGGTACACAAGGATAAAGAGACCAAAAACTGGAGACAGGCAGAATTAGCAGAAAACTCTCCAGGATGAACAGGATACCAACAAGTTAACCAGGAATCAACACACGGAGTAGCAGGAACATAGCAGGATTAAAGGACTCAGGATACCAGGAATCAAGACCTATAATCAGGCAATGAGAAAGCCAGCCTGCAGAATAGATATATACCCAGAGCCTAGTGGGGATTGGCTGGCAAACATCATCCAGATAAGAGTAAATGAAAGTACTTATTCAAATCCCCTGTGCAAGCCTGGAAAACAGAATCAAGCAGGGCTGAGATCAGGCACTAGAAAACCAGCAAGGTAAGAACAGGCAGCTCTGCAGCAAGAACGTAAGATCACAGCCTGCGGACAGGCTGTCCAGAGTTCAAATTCCAGGACCAGAATGACCACTGTATTACACCTTCCCAGCTTCTTAATAGCCAGATCCTGTCCAATAACTGGTCCCTATACAGCTCTTCAGTATTCACAACAAATAAATATTAATCAGACCTGCAGCATGTGAATTTAATGAATGTGTAATGCTAGGATAAAATTTTACACTTGTGGTTACATTATTTTATATGTTATCTTGCTCAAGGTATGGGTCATGGTTTACTGAACTGGCAGCACTTGATTGAGTGTCAGGCAATAAAAGTACTTTAAAACAGATAAGTGAACACTATTTTTTTAGACTAAAGCACAAAATGCATTAGCAATAGTTTGTTCTTATAGGTATCTGAACAAATGCCATGCATGCATCCTTCAAACATACTACTTCACTCTAGAATTCTCAGTCAGGAACACTATCCTATCCCTGCAGCTCTGCAGAACAACTAGTCCTGGGGCATACCTAGAGGACTCCTTCCTACACATAACCTCTGTCACATAGATTATAATTCTCTTCTCAGTATGGTAGTAAAATATGATAAAATATCCGTATTACTCAACTATTATTCTACTACAACTTACAATCAAAACAATAGCTAAATACCCTACATATTAGAAGCAGTTTTAGAAAAGATCCTCTTTAACTTAGGCCCATTTATCTTTTAACAGTTATCTTGATCACATATGATTGCACTTAGCTCCATCAGTTTCAGGTAGTCATAAGATTTGAAATGGAAGCTATTAAGATCAGATCATTATTTATTACTGTGCTTATACCATGTAATGTTCTTTGGGGCTGGATTTATTTAAGCGTTTTGGACACGTAACCATGCCCTGTACTGTTATGACAGTCTAAGCCATATGAATTTGTAATAATTTGAAAATCTCTCTGTGCCTGCACATGCGCAAACCTCCTTACTATTGTGTGTGTTCATGTCACGACAAAGCAAATTGTGGTGTAGTGTTTTCATGTTGTAATGTAGCAATTAGTAACTATAGTGTATTGCCATAAATCATTGGAAAAGAAATGTTTTGAAGGAAACTAAATCTATTATCACATGAATATGGTGATAGATGTTCAATATCTTCTTAAAACAGTCAGTGTCACCATAAGTATATCAATTTGTTTTTATGACTATATAATGACAATATGCAATTATTATTATTAAGTGCAATATTGCTCCTTTTTCAATTTTGAATATTAGCATAAACAGCAGGACTTGTTTCTATATTCACAAGTCCTATTTTTTTTGTTATTAATTTTTGAGTAATGTTGCCAAAAATATTATCAGTAAAAATCTGTTTACATCATTATTTGCTAATCCTATTAAAAACCTATGATGACAAATGAAATTCAGCAAATGTCTACCAATTTACTAAGAAGAACTGGTACAAGTTAACAAATGCCATAGTACGCTACAATGTTGCTATGATGTCATGTGTAAATATGGATCCTGGTGCAAGAGAATATCATTTGAAAAGCACTGGGCACAACAAATCTATGCCATGTTCTTTGAAAAATATGCCCCTTACTTCATTGTGGTCACACTGGGATCTGGGTTTGTCAAAGAACAAATAATCAACTGCACTGTTACATGACCGTTAATGAATTCCACATACTGAGAGTAAAGGATAATCACTGAAAAAAGTATGGGTATTTCTGCAGGAAAAGGATAATCCCACAATGCTGTTGGTGTTCAATAATATTATGATAGCCAATATCTGATTGGTTGCTTTTGGTTACTAGACCTCTGGAAAGATTGCCTTGTTGATTTTTCCCTGTCCTCTAACCTCTGTACTCCACCATACTGCCTTTATCTATCTTTAGTGTTTATCATTTAAAATAATTGTTCAGAATAATGATTTGATAATAACCCAGCCCCCACTTGCCAGGGATTTCTGGTCAATTTTATGTTGATATTAATGAATGTCTTTTTGAATAATAGTTTAATATGATTGTTAGTTTATTCATTTATATGTTGTTTTTGAGGTAGAATGATGAAAACTGTACAAAGGAAGAGCAAAAGTCAAAGTTACAAAGTTGTTCAAAGCAAATGAGTCATAGCACGAGAGTGCAACACTTTGTGCTTAATTGTGCATCGTTAGCCCCACAAACACAGGCACATAAGCAATTTTTTAGTATCCTTTTAATTTAATATAGTGCTCCAAATTTGAGGGCATATTTATCAAACTGAGAAGTGGGCAATTGTGCTGTGGAATGCAAAATTTTACCCCCCAAAAAAACACACAATTTTGCTGCAAAATCACACTTACACTTCTAAAAACACTTACACTTCTTAAGCTTACACTTCTAAAAACAGCTACATTTATTGTAAAAAACAAAAAGCTCTGTAGGTGAAATTCTGAAAATTGATGAACACAAGATATTTTGTTGGGAAAATGGACAAAAACCTACAATCAATGAAAATGTAATTAGCAAGCCTTGATAAATGTACCTTTAGTTTCCTATTAAACAATCACTTGCTATAAAGCAATCATATTACAAGATCTGAGAACCTTACAAAGCAAACATTGGGTCTCCAGGGAAGCCCTCAAGTTCTTGGGACTGCCGTCTGTCCCCAAGCTCTACCCTATCCCTGCCCTAACCCTGCCCTGTTCCATAGCATAACTGCTCATTTTGTGTCATTAAGCCCCACCCTCTCAATAGCTAAACTCTGGCTCTGTGGTGGGCAGTTCTCAGGTATGCAAAAATGAAGTAATAATTAATGTATTATGCCACTCATTATTTATTAATTTCTGTTTATTAGTAAACCATCATAGATCTGCAATGAATGTCTCTCCAAAGTTACAGTGACCTGGAACGAGGATTCCTATAGTCCGACTGAAATATCTCCCCATGCTTATTCACTATTTTTACTCTTTTTTTTCTATAATCAGGTTAAAGGGGAAAGCTGGAAGCAGAAGAAAAGAAGATCAATAATCCATGAAGCTGGAAGACATAGCAGCATTAATAAATATATTATCATATTATATATACTGTATATATATTGTATATAATTATCACTTCAGTTCTTCTTTAAATGTTTTCCTTATTTCTTACAGATGAACTTTTTTTTTTTAAGGAGAAACAGACTTTTTATCCATTTTGCCACTTTTGAGAGGTGTTCATAGCCAGTGCCGGCTCTGCCACTAGGCAGAGTAGGCAAATGCTAGGGGCGGTGCCTGCCCAGGGGGGCGCCCCTAGCATCTTTTAAAATTTTTTTACAGTGCTGGCCAGCTGGGAGGTTACTGCAGACGTGGCTCAACTTTAAATCTCCCAATTGGCAGCTGCGGCTTGACGGCCGTGTTGGAGGTGAGTGAGGGCGGCGGGCAGTGCGGGGCAGGGAGGGTGTTGCGAAGGGGGGCGCCTAGGGCACCAATAGGGCCAGAGCCGCCTCTGTTCATAGCAAATTATATCAGGTAAAAATGTTGAACTGCCTCTTGCTTGGCATAAACCATTATTCTTTACGGACTTGGTTCTGTCACTTCTTGCCGCAGTCTGAAAAGTTTTTCAGTTGACGCAGGATATCCATATCCATATGAAACGGAAGGTGAAAATATATGGAAAACACTGCAAGTGTGTCACTTTCATCTGATCAATAAAGATTATTTTTTTCAAACGTGAAAAACAATTTTTTTTGACCCTATATAAATCAGCAGAATCGAAAAGCGCGATGAAACTCGGCGAAATAAATGTAAATGTCCAAATGATCTTTATTAACATTCCTCCTAAGACTTAATGACCATTGCGAAAATGGCTAAAACAATGTTTCTGGTTGATTCTGTTTTACTAAATATCATATGCCACGGGCAGGCAGTTATCCTCATCAGAACCTGTCCTCCCTTGTCTTTGATTCGCTTTTCTCAGATCTCATTTTGCTAATGAGTGAAGCATTGCAGGTATCTGGAAAGGTAGTCTGGCAGATTAGTCCAGTAGGGGTCCCTAACACCTCAGGAATTGCTTTCCCTCTGCAGTGCAGTAAGCTGCCCTCCCCCTCTTCCTGCACTCTGTGTCTTTCTTTTGCTTTGTCTTCCAGTTGCTTTTGATTTTGGTTTTATTTTTTTTTCATGTTGTGTGCTCTCTTCATCTGACAGCACCCCGTACTTGTATATTCTCCTGCTTCCATTGATAGCACACTTCATACTTCTTTTATTCCTGATTACAGTGCACTACTCTCATCTCTGACAGGGAAATATTATAAAAACAAACATACACACATATTCTGTTCCTAGGTTTACTGATGGCCATGTTGGATGTAAAGTTGAAGGTTATGTGTCACGGGAAGATTCATTTCTTTAGCCACTGCATTCACCAGAGTGGTGTGTTTTTACAGGCCGTGACTATCTTTTTAAAACAAGCAATTTTTTTTCAGTGAATTTTCCCAGCTGCGACAGTATCAAAGCAACTGATTTACTGGTCTTAAAAAAAAAAAAAAAAACAAGGGAAATTTACTAGTACGGCCACCTTAGTTTTAAATAGAGTCAATGCTGAGAAGCTTAAGCCTTTTCAAAATGTCTCATACATGTGATACTAGCGAATTATAGCAGCGCAACATTTAGCATGAGCAGGAGTTGTTAGATTAAAAAAAAAAACAAAGATAAATTTGGGGGTTATTCACTAAGGTGCGAATTCGACTGTCGAATTCGCAAACAGTGGATTCCCATAGCAAATCCGCAACAATTTTCCCATAATAAAGTTGCGACTGTGACAATATTCTCATTATAAAGATGCGACTGCGACAGTAGTAGCCTATTGCGACTGTTTTTATCTGGCAAATTCGCACCTATACGCACCAATTCAGACTTTAGTGAATAACCCCCAAAATCTCCCAGAGAATGGATATTTTGATTTGCAAACTGACACAAGGCGCACAAGATAATATCATTTGTTTTTTCCAGACAAGAGCATTAACTTACAGCAGTGATGCCCAACGAGTCTCTTCGCCGGGAGGGGAATCCCTTTAATGCGCATGCTGATGTCCGCGTGCAGGACATCAGCATGCGCATAATACCATATGCGAAGTGATCTGAACGCTTCGCGGCTCACTTCGCAGTATGGAGAATGAGGGCCTGAATTGTTGCATATAAGTGTGAATTCGCAATCTATAGACAGTCGCAATAGACTGTTACTGTCACAGTTGCGTCTTTATTTTGAGAATATTGTAGCAGTCGTGACTTTACTATGGAAAATTGTTGCAGCTGTAACTTCAAAATTTGTTGTGTCTTTAAAATGGCCCATGAAATCACAAATTTAAATGGCCCCCAGGCTGAAAAAGGATGGGCATCACTGTCTTATAGGATAAACTGATCATTTAATTCTGGGGGTTAGGGACTGATTTTCATATATGTCAAAGGAACAGATGAATCTCCAGCATACATTATCTAATAAATTTTTCTTTATTCTTTAGTCTCTGTCACTTTGAAATAAATTATGTTTGCATTGTGTATTATTTACTTATTTTCAGTTATTTTTTAATGGATTTTTTCCTGAAGTCTCTCCTTTCGCCAGCAGCATTATCATTCCTATTGTTGCTCTCTTTTGTACTATGGTCTTACAAGTATTTATACCATGTAATGTTATCATGTGCTGTGCCTTACTATGTACAGAATCACAGAAGAAGTTGGGGCTATATATATATATAAATCAATAATAACAACATTCATTATCATCAGACCTGAGAACTTGTTGATCTTTAGCTGGAGATTCTGGATTTGCAGAGTCTCAATTCTCTAAGCCAAGTCTGCAGTGTGAAGCTCCACCTCAACTCTGCACAAATCCCATCCTCGTTAGCCCCAAACCCACTGAACTGCATCATTAAGCCCATCTTGAATCACCCACTCCAGGGCTTGAGTCCACTAAAGTTCCCAGGTATGATTATGATCAGGGTTTGATATGAACAAAACTCATATGTATGTGAACTTTGTTATGTTTAAGTTAAATACGATAGTAAAAAGCTCTGAATTACAATGAAATATGATTTATAATTCTGTTCAGTAATAATATAATTCAGTAATAAGTAATAATAATTCAGTAATTTTCATGGACAAATCCATTTTAAACCATTTAGTCCATCCCCTTTGACCTTACGAGGTTTAGTTGCTCACATCAGATCAAACTAAACTTGGTCAGCTTTAAGAGATTGCAGAGCTGAAAGTTTCTGAATAACTTCTCCGAATCAGGGGCCTAACAAATTGTTGTGGCAGCTGTTGCGGTTCAATTGCGACAGGGCCCAGTCCCCCTTGCAGCCAACCACTCTCACAGGACCACAGCAACCCATCCCCAGTGCCTATGCCTCTGTCCCCCCAGATCCTGGTAAGTGCCCTTAATTTGGTCTTGGGTGATGCAAGAGGGGGTTGCCCTGTGAGAGGGGACCCAAATTCTGATCCTGTGCCTGACCCAGAGAAGGGAGATGGGTGAAACTCCTTCTCTGGGGCTCCATGCTGTAAAGTTCCACTGATTCTCAGAATTCTCAAGCCTTTCAGTCAATTTCCAGTCTTAAGATTCCAAACTGGACTGCTAAAGAGAAAGTGCTAATATATGAAAGTGACTATAAGCTTAAACCCACTGACTCAGATCTGGGAACTTGTTGGGTTTTAACCCTAAGACTCTAGGTTTGCTAAGTTGGAGGTCATCGGGAAATCCTCATGTTCTGTGTGGCTCTTTCTCATCTCTGACCTAATCCTAATAACCAGACCAACCTGATTTGCCCCATGTAGAAAGCCCTGCCCTTATTGTGGCTCAAATTGTATCAAGAAACCTCCGATATCTAAACCCAGTGCCTTATTGGTAATGGCCTATGAATTTTGGCTTAATTCCTCCCATAATTTCACTCCCTCACCCTTATTCTTTGGCTCAGTTAGATGATGACAGCTTTAGCACACTATGGTAGTAATGTTTGATTTTCCTGCATTATGTTCAAAGGCAGGAAAGTCAAATGAAATACCTGTTTGTGTTTTGAGTTCTGTATTAGGAAGAAAGTAACAATTGAGCTTGATTCATCTGGTGTGCAGGTTAACTTATATTTTGTTTAATCTAAAGGACAGCACATTCCTCTCTGAACCTTGATGTCTGCAAACCCTTAGTCTTTCATTGCTGTTCTTTCCAATGGGATCAATTCATGTTGTTACCAATTGTTCAGATAGCCCTGTGCCTAGTAAATGTGCTGGTATCATCACTGTCTCTTGTTGATTTATATTTCTGCCACTGTGAGGTACACTCCCCCCAGTGGGATGTTAATGCAGGAAACTGTAAAGCGGCAGAGGGATTCCGTTAATTAAATCTGTGTTATAATTAACTTTCATTAAAGAAAAATCAATAATGAGAGAGGCTCAGGTGATGGGAATGAGCCAGATTTATAGCAAGGGATTGAATAGGTGCCCAGGCACCTGGAGAAATTAACCGCCTTGCTGCTAAGTCTAGCTGTATTGATCTGGTCTTATTGCGCATGTGTCTGTTAACCCAGGAGACACCAGGAAAGAAATGTTTTACTGTTGTAGAAACCTTTCCTTTGGCCTTCAGTTCATTAACCTGATACAGAGTGTTCCCCTCTCAGCATCTTGGGTGGTGGGGCGTGCTGCCAAGCATAGCCCAGATAAGAGTTTGACATTATTAAAAAGCAGCACAACATCTTGTACTGCGCTGCAAAGGAAACTACAAAGCATGTACTAAATTCAGTGTAGAACAGTTGAGCCTTAAATCAACCTAATTTCACTTTTTAATTCAGCTTCAGCAACAAAAATCAGCAGGACACTGCTGTAGAGAAACTGGGTATCCGAGATACATAGCTTATCCCTAAAGGTGTTTCCAGGCTTCAGAGAAGGCATGGCGAGCAATAAAACAAACAGTCTCAATTTGCCAGACTTTCCCAGTGGTGTTGGGTTTGCATATATCTATATATATCTATAGAGATATACATAAACATACACGGCAGGCGATGTGCCCGTTCCCCCTTGTGCAGGCTACAGCTCCTTTGCCTGTGGCACCAATAACTCTTTGAGTCTTTGTATAAGGGTTGACAGATTAGGAAGAAATATTTAATTGATTTGTTTATAAATGGATTCTGTAGCCGACGCAGCGTCCCAGGCTGTAAATATGAGGCTGGACGTGAATAAAGCAAATTTATATGCCAATATAATGGCACCAGCAAACCATGAATCAAAGCAAGAAATAAGGCAAGGGGGGAGATGGAAGGAAATAAAGGAAACCTAACACTAATGCACAAACAGGGAAAATGAGAGAAAATGAATCTATATATAGGTGTATATCTATATAAATTTTGGATGTTTATTGCGTGCACCCTGTTACATACAAGCTAAACACACACTCTGCACATTCTTTTTAAGCAAAGAATGTGTCTGAAGTGGATCATCCAGTCTGTTTCATTGCCTTGTATGTAGTAACAGAGCTCTTAGATCTCTCTATAGCCCTCCTGTGCATCTTTCCTCTCTTTATTAGTGATGGATGATGCAATGACAGCAGGCAGTCTCTCTCTCCCTCTTCTTTTAGTCTCTGTGAAGGGCTCGGCCTGATGAATAGCAGCCGTCTTTCTGGTTTGTGTGTTCTCTGAGAAGTTAACTGATCACAGGCTAGGGAAAAACACTGATGAAATACAAAACTGCCACTGGAAAATCTGTTCATCAGAACACATTACTTTAAATTCCTGCATTCCTACAGGGAATTCCTACAGCTCATCATGACTAAAATCTTTTAGGTGTACTGGATCTAGCTAGATCTCTACTGTATCCATCTATGATCTCTACTGGACCCAGCATCGGACTGGCCCTGATAAGACTCCCTCTTTCTGGCTGCATCACATCCAAGAAACCCCAGTCTGATGTTGACTGTATTTGACTATAATCTCTGCTGTATCCATCTATGATATCTACAGGATCTAGCTATGATCTCTACTGGATTCAACTGTGATCTCTACTAGATCCAACTATGATCTCTACTGGAACCACCTATGACCTTTCATCTGAAAAACTACATAGACCAATTGTTTAAAGCTTCCCACAATAAATATATGTAAATTGCCCTTTATATTAGGAAAATCCCACACTGGAGATCCAAAGCAGGTTTAAAGTTTGGTGGATTAGCCAAAAAATATGATATGATCCAATACAAACCAGATACAAAACACCTACAATATTGTTTTTTTGTTGTTGTTGTTGTTGCTGTTGTTTTTTTTTAATCATATTTATTTAAAAATTTCCATTCATTTTAAAAGTTTGAAAATAAACCTGGAGTTCAAAGCGAGTTGTTTTGAGGGTTCAAAGTTAGCTATGAAGGATTTAAATTATATCTCCACCCACACCATGTGGTCCCAGCACCATTTTTACTTTGTATGAATCCAAGAGAAGATATATAGCAGCTTGTTAGGGATATTTGTGGGCTCCCACTTCCTCAACAGGAAAAAAACAAACTGATAGTTTCTTTTGTACAGGCAGGAAGTGGTGTAGGAAGAGGTTGGACAAGGCAAGGAAAGCTTATACAGGGCTCAGCACTTTGCACCTGTCCTCTAAAGGGCAATAAGATAATTGTTATATAGACACAACAGGTTTGTCTTGCAATTACATACAGAGTTAAATTGATTTCTTGTCATTTTGATTTTCCAGTCTTTTTAATGTGTAGTTTGGGTAGAAACAAGAAAAAAGGCATTGCAGATTTTGTCTATCTGAACTTCCCCTTTAAAAATGAATATTGATCCTAGTGGTGCGGGTCACCTTCCCTAAACTACTTGTGTTCAACAAGTCACTTTTCTTTTACTTTCTTTTTTTTTTTTTAATTTTCAAAATACTCTGTATTCTGAGTTTAATACTATCCTGTTAAAACTGAAATTGTTATACTTTTGAAATGTATTGAATTTTAACTGAACTGAATGAAGAACTGACATGTTTCTACAACTGCTCCCCTATTCAAAGCTAGAACCTTCAGTCAACTCTGATCATTCAAAATATAGTGATTTAAGTCCTTCATATCCAAAATGACATCAAACAGTGTGCGAGGACCATAGAAAGACAACAAAGACATGAAAATGTGTTTTTCTCTATTTAAAAGAAAATCCAAATTAAAACCCTAAGAAAACAATTTAGAACCAAAACCAAAACATAGACATGATGAACACTTACCTTCTATAGATAAACATTAAGAAAGAATTAATCTGACAAGCCAAGCTTTAATATGAGTCTGCTATTGGACGATTGGAAGATGTATTTATACTATATGTTGATACTATCATATGTTATTCACAGCTGCTGTTTTAAAAGAATAAATAAGTAAAGTAATTTGTCATTAACAATGTAAATAATTATTTAATCCTTTATGTAAACTATATTTACAAGTTACATGTTTATTATATTTCCCATAATTTATGTCTAAAGTTATTTTTTTCTTGGAAGTGTGCTAAAAATATAGATTCTATCCTGATCCAAATTTGTCATTATTTATTTGTCCAGTGCATCACTGATGAATAAAATGGATTTGACAAACAGAAGCTCTTAAGTAGGAAATAAATTCTAGTCTGATTGGGAATACAATGTAATATAATCAGTAAGAGCCTGAAACAGTTTGTAGACTAAGTACGGTAGGTGATTTCAAGCAAAGTAGGAGTAACGTCAGGTAACAGTCAGGGAAATGTACTTAGTAACCCATATCATCCAATCATAAGTTGACTTTTATTATTGTAGCTCCATTATAACACTGAATGGCAACTAACAATTGGTTGCTATGAATTACTAGACCTCAGTAAATAATTTCCCCTGTTCATGCATTCCTCTGAGTGCATCTTATTGTGACATTAAAATATATTGGCATATTTGGAATATATATATATATATATATATATATATATAGTGCTGTGTTTGTATGGTGTATTTGACTGGATTTTCAGTGAAGTTCACTTAGTGATATCACAACCCTGTGTTCTAACCCCCATGACTGATACCTGTAATGCTTGCACACAGAAATCAGTGGCTCAGCCAAGCGAAGTGGACAAAATGATTTGCCCACGGCTGCACTGTGCAGTTTAATTAATTTGGTTAATGATGCATTATGGCCTTTCACACAAGGTGAACTGGTTTTGGATTGCTGAAGGGGTAGTCAAATGATTGCTTTAAGCTATAAAAAAATAGAACTGGGATATCATCATATTTGCAAGATAATCTTTTGTGCAGTTATACAAACTGGGATATGGTTTGCTGTTCTGCCTTTTTTACCCCCTGCCCTCTTGTGCTGGGGATGGAATTCATATTGAAGTGCTTTTGCATCTTTTCTCAAGTTTGTTGTCACTGTGTACCTATCTAATAAAAAGATACATTCCTGTGTTCTTTTGGTATATATTTGGGAGTTCTTTTGGTAAACTAAGCTTTCCTTTTTTGCAAAAACTTATGTTTAAAAAAATAAGCTCTCACATTTCCAGTATTCCCGAGTCATTGTGGGAATTTTTTCTATGCTTTTCAACCAGTTAGGACAACTCAGTTGAATCTGGTATGCTATTAAATTAAAGTCTGCTGATGAGGAAAAATGTAGTAACGTGAACGATTACATAAAGGCATATTTCTCATTAAAACAATTCACAGTTTCTTTTGCTATTTTTTTCTATTGATTAACTTTTTTTTTCATTATTGTGTGATTATCTTTTTTTCACAGAAAATTGTCATCACTGGTGGATTATTTCTCCAGTCATTTTTCCCAAAAGAGGTATATATTGACAGATCATTTTTATTTTACTCTGATTTTTTTCAAAATAAAACATTTGTCCATCCAGGTCTGCTATAAACTATTTCTTTCCTATCGGACAGAAAAAAGAAGAGGAAATGTGGTAAAAAAACCAAAACCAAAATGAATTCTCTATGGGCGAAACAGGAAAAGAAAAAAGGAAACATATTGAAAAGTGAGATGTTCCAACTGTTCTTCTCTGCTTCTTTTCGTTTTGGACTGTTCTGAATTCTTCAACCTTTTGCACATTGTGCTATAGAGATATCACCCCTACATGATGTTGCATTTGGTAATTAATCCCACACATTATGTTTTTAATCAGAAATAGGAAACTAGAATAAACCTAATGATTAAAATACATTTACTAATAGTGACAAATTTGCTTTGGAACTAGATAAATATATATCCTTCAACCTCATATATTGTAATTAAGCTTTTCTCATTAGGGCTATAATCCAAAGATGTAAATAATGTTACATTTATAGGCCTACGGATAAAAGTAGAGATTTCTAGAACTTTCTTGCATTTGAGATGACAAACAATGCCAACATTGGCTATCCTATTTAAGACTTTCAACACATCTGTTAGCAACCTGGTTCCTGTAATGTGGCTCACATGTGAATGTTAGGGGCAGAGGGGTTAATTTCCCTGAATACTTTAAAGAGTTATGAAAGCCCAAGGGTGCTAAAAATTGATTTTATGGCTCTGTGGTCACAGAGGCTGAGAGACACAAGGGGTGGTATTTATAAAAAGCTTTCATCAGAAAAAAAAAAAATCCTAAAGCATGTATGACTGTGCTCTGTGTCCCAGTGCCAGACTTGGTCTTCCATGTATAGTGCTCTCCCACTGTAAACTACAGTCTGTGTGTGAGAGAAGGACACTCGAGCATCTTGAGTGAGCTGCTTAGTGAGCTTTACCTGTATTGAGACAAAATCAAGGGCTTAGAATTCCTATATAGTTGTTTAGAGATACGTCATTCCTATAAAGTGCAATTAGATGCCATTTTCTGTGAATCAATAAAGCATTTTAATATTATAATTATGCCTCACTTCAGCAGGCTGGTGAACAGATTACATGCAGTTCTGAGTTAGTAATTGGATGGTTACAGCTGATCATCTATATTAAATTAATTCTGGTACAACAAATTTATCCCTGGAATCTTTGGACTGACAAATGTAAGCAAAAAATCTGGGTTTGGTTTAACCCCAGACTTTATGGAGATTCTTTTTCTGTGTATATTCTACAGTGGTACAGGAAGCAGGATGACAATTCCAAATCTACATGTCACTCAAGTGTTAAACTAGCCCTTCTTATTGTGCAGAAATGTAATGCCCACATATCAGTGTTCAGGCAAAGGGTCTGTCAAATATATCTTTAATCAGAAATGTTTCCAAAGATATAGACTTATTTTACTATACAGGTTACAATGTTTGGTGGCCTGAAACCCTAACCCCACCCCATTATATTTATATAGTTTTTTCTTTGTCGTTAGACAATCATTGAATATTAATGTTACCAAACCATGGTCAATAAACACTCAAAAAAACCCAAACCTCTAATGCAGAGAGGCCACATTTACAGTCCACCAGCTGTTACAAACTACAGTCCTTGCTGGCTGATACTATGAATTAATGAGCAGAACGTCAGGGAGGCTGATAGCCACAATGCATTGTGTAAACATGGCCGACACAGGCCTAAAAAAAATGCAAAACCCTCCCCAAAAACTCTGATTACAAAGCTAATACATGTTATACTTATTGAGGAGATTTATCAAGGCTTGAAATCTCATTTTTGCTGTTGTTGATTTGATTGTCAATGATTTTTTGTTGTCATTGATTTATCTAAAAATTAATAGGAAAAAGTCAGATGAATGCAAATTTTCATGTAAAATAACTTGATTATCTTGATTTCAAAGCACAGATTTTAATTTTGTTGGGACTTCTCAGTTTACATGGCAAACTGTTTACACCAGGTCTGGGTTGGCAAACAATAAAATGAAACTGCTAAATTTCTATTTGGAATTAGTTTTAAAAATAAGGTAAATAAACGTGATGAAAAACCTGGGCAGTAATGTGAAAAAAATTGGCAAATCTACAGAAAAGGTCAAAACTTGCAAAATAATAAAAATGACAGGAGTGAAACATGTAAAAAAGCATTATGTTCTCTGATAAACATGAGTACTAGTTCTTGTAAATTCCACACTGATCTGAGGCTGATTCACTGGCTGGAGTGAGCATGCTGGCTTACAGGACCGACTATATTTCCAGTGCATGTATATTAGCATCTACACAAACAAGCCTCCTGTAATAAACAGTAATTGGAACATAATATTGTCTGCTATGTTCAGTACTGAATGTGTATTATTTGCATCTATCGTTTACAGCTGGGTAAATAAACAGGCTGTTGCTGAAGAAGCAATAGGATTAAATCTGCACTCTAAGGATTAGTTTGTGGTTGGGTGCTGGCAATAAATATTCTATGTATTAAGTAACCGGGCTGGAATTTTATATCTTTGTATGTGCAGCAGGATATTTGGCTTTGTACCCAAAATTGTGCATTTTCAGCAGGGGATCTCAGAACAGCACAGGATATTGTATGTATAAGCGTTGGGACAGCTGGAATTGGTACAAACCCATTTCTGCCAAAATCAGCAAAGCATCGTAAAGCTTGCCACTGAAAGGAAACTATGTTCTGGAAACCAGCACTGAATAAATATACCCACGTTCAGCTGAAAGACTGTGCTCTCAAATAAAAACCACACAAGGAAGCAGAAACTATGAGACTGAAACATAATAAAATATTATTAAAGAGTCATGAAAACAAAAATAAAAAAGCCCCATAATGCCTTGAGTTTGATGGGACATGGGTAAACGAAGACTTATTGTGCCATTGTGACCAATTGAGAACTGCCATTAGATGTCTCATTGCAGTACTGACCAACAGGCTGTCATTAATCCTTTTCTATTTAAGGGGCATTTCTTTATTAAATGCTGCTAAGGAGAACGCTAAGCTGCAGGACCATCTGCCAGTGAATTGATTACATTAATTATTAATTGTTCTTCGTGCAGAGCTTTGCAGTAATATTAGATATTAAACAGTCTTCAATTGTAATTGCAATAAAAAGCAAAGTGTTAAGTGCAGATGAGGAATTAGAGAGTATTTATATCATATAACGCAGAGATATGTATAAAGATAATGCAATTTTCTCTGTAATGAGGAATAAAAAAAAATGAAGGAAAAAAATGTCATTTGTGTCAATTTGTGCCAGTGGCATATACATAAAACTAGTTAATGTGCTTTTATATTTGATGGAGACTGTGCAGTTAAAACCTGGCAAATATAAATGTTGCAAAAAAAAAAAAAAAAAAAAAAAGCAGTTTTTAACTGGATACTCTGCCTGATCTTGCTTGCTATTGATGGACAAATATACTTCTTTAGAAATATCTGAAGTCATTTCATTTTTAAAACGTAATCATTTTGTAAAATTCATAGGCATTATGTGGTGAGGTAAAATGAAGCATCAGTTACTGACTATCATGTAACAGTGCCCCCCACACATCAAATCATTATGAAACTGGCAGAATACTTTCATGGATTTACTAAGCAATAACTGTTAAGCAAAGTATCTCATATAGATGGGACCACCCTTAATTTTATTCATTCAGGGGAATGTATCAACAGGAATAATTATATACTGTACCAAACACCTCCTTCCTCTTGTTTCAGTCATGGTTTGGCACTGAGGGGGTTATTCACTAAAGTCCGAATTGTTGCGTATAGGTGTGAATTCGCCAGATAAAGACAGTCGCAATAGGCTGCTACTGTCGCAGTCGTGTCTTTATAATGACAATATTGTCGCAGTTGCGACTTTATTATGGGAAAATTGTCATGGATTTGCTATGGGAATTTGACAGTCAAATTTGCACCTCAGTGAATAACCCCCTTAGAGTGATGTGTTTTCTTTTGATTATATGTAATTACTTCACTTGTTCTTTGTTAAGCACTTTTCCCTTTTCTGTATTGTAAATGTATTGTTGGATTGTACAGCGCTGTGTAACCTAGTGGCATTTCATAAATAAAATTATGCATACATACATACATACTGAAGTCTAGTAACCCATAGCAACCAAACAGGGGATGGCTTAAGGCTGAGTTTATACTAGCTGATTTTCAACTGAGGTTGAAAAACAGTATCCATTGTTTACTGAAAGATAATCCACATAGGCTATTGCGTTTTGCACCAAAAACAATAATGAGAAAAAAAAAGAAAAAAAAAATCTCAACTGAAAATCAGCTAGTGTGAACCCAGCCTTAGCCAGTGAATTCTAAATGCTGATTGGTTGCTGTAGGTTACTAGAAATCAGTAAAAAAAATGCCTGTGTTGATATATTTCCTGAAAAATTGTCAATCTCGCTTGATTGCTGCTAACATTACAAAATACACAAACATTTGTTTCTAGAAGCCTTTTTAAATCCTCTATTTAAGAAAATTCCTGTACAAGCATGAGACGATGATATACTGCACTCATTATCTTTTCTTTACAAAGTGCAACATTATTAATTAATGCAGTACAATAGGGATCAGCCACATGTGGACCAATGACTGACTATATGAAAAAATAAAGTGTGAGACACGAGGATAGAGATCTCTGCCCACAAGAACTTACAACCTAAACTGATGGCTTCCCTGCCTTACAATGCCAGCACTTTAAATTCAGGAAAAAATGCTGTTTTAAAGTGAGTTATACAATATAGCAGTGCATTAACTGACACAGGGATTATAGCCATTTTTATCCATTATATTCTCTGTGCTCTGAAGGCTCTTCTGTAGAAGTGGATTAGGAGAAGCACAAACTGGTTGAGCTGTAAATACACTGGACAGAGTGGAGGGAAAAGGTTTGATGTGAGAAACACTAAAATGTAGTGAAAGATATAAGTATTATAAATAATATATGTTTTACTTTAGTGCTAGTGCTGATAACTGAATTCCCTGCTATTTTTCACATATTCTGTATGTCCCTATTATGGCGTTTCCATCCTTTAACACCTTTTATCCTATAAGCCAGTTCAAGGGTCATTTTACTTAATGTTTTCATCTTTACACACAATATCATATATGCGTATCTAAAATGTGTCATGCAGTGCAAATAGCAAATATTGGGAGGAAGGAGATGTTATTGGTTATGCCAATGGTCTGGGTTGCTTGATAGAGTAAATGTTAAAAACATCCCTATGAAATTAAAGCTGGCATTAGCGGCAAACCTAAAGTACAATGAGCCCTAGTGCAGAATGAGCACCGACATGCCCCCTCCTGCAGTACCGCATCCCCCCATTGTTGCTCAAGGATAGTGGTTGCAGCAAAGTGGCAGGACCCTGGAGTGGTTAGTCTGGTCTGGGGTCTGATTTAATCAGTTTACAAGCATGGTGGACAAAGCTGGTTATATTGTATGAATCTGAAATGTACAAAAGTCCATTCATAGAGAAACAAACGTGTAACCCTATAATAATGCATCAAACCCTATAATAATGCATTGAAAAAATGCACATGCACTTCAGTGGCTGTTGTGCCAAAATAAGGAAGGGGGCGGATAGTATGTGGCCATCAACGTCACATACAAAGGGAGGAAGAGAGCCGCATCAGGGAGTTTTTCATTTCACAGTCCTGGGAATAGGTTCGTGAGATGGTAGCCGATCGTACAACAGTACAGTTAGTGTACTGCTGCTGAGCACAAACGGTTACATAGCAGGTTAGCTACAGTTCTCCTTTAACTTATAGCAGCCATGTTGTTAAACAGATTTCACCCAGTCACATTGCTTTCTATTGTGCTTTAGATAACACATATTCAGGAATTGTGCCTGAAAGTCCAATTTTTAAAGGTAAATAGCTAAATATCATACATTATAGACACAGTTTATAATTATTGGAAGTGCGGGTTGAATTTATAGTAATTATGATCGCTTTTGAGGCATTTTTATTTTTGGTGATACTTATCTTTTAATTGCAACAAACATTGCACATATCTAAATAGACTGATTTTTAAGACCACTAATAGATGTTTTAAAAGGGACAGCTTTAAAGAAACAATTAAGGCTGTCTTTTAAGTTTGATATCAGCTTCAATACTGACTGACAAGTGTGCATTAAAGATATTGACAAAGGTCCTGAGTATTTCTTCAGAGCAAAAGGCCATATGCTAAGTACCTTTAACACTCTAAAATGTGTCGCAAAGTACGGTATGTTAGTGTGTGCTCGTAAAATGTCAAAGCAGAAACTAAAATGAAATATAAAATATGGACGCCCCTTACATTATTATGGGTTATAAGGGTTAATAAATAAGTAAAGATTAAAAAGAATGCGTAAATAACCAAACTACTAACAAAATCATAAACTATATAATAGTTTTATTGTCTTTCTGTTGCAGTACTTTTTCAAAAATATATGTTAGACCAGGTCTAATTTTGACAAGAATGCATTATGAAGCCCCACTTAAAGACCAATTAACCTTAAAACATTAACACATTACCATAAATAAGAGAACTGCATAAATGTGATTCTGATAAGAGGTGTGAAATAAGCATTAACGTACAAGCCATCATACCATTTGTTAAAGGACCAGTAACACCCAAAAAAAATTTTAAAAATTCTCATTTGGATTCCAATACAGCACTTTTGAAAATTTTGTATTTGAAGTTGAATTCATGAATTTCATCACTTTCTGTCTGTTTTTACCTTTACTGATAGCAGCCATGTTGTTAAACAGACCTAGCCCACTCCAATTGTTTTCTATTGTGCTTTAGACATTTTTGGAAGCAGAGATTGAATATATATATAGTAACTATAAATGCGTTTGAGGCACATTGATGTTTTGGTGTTCCTGTTCTTTTAAACTACCTGACTAACCTCTATGTTCTGTTAACATGTCTAGATATGGTAATGTATGATGATTAAAATTTTATCAAATTTTATATGAAGACCAGAAGCCTTTTTAATGGCTACATCTTGGCCTGTGAAATAAATTTCCTCTAAAGGTTTTATTTTTTACTTTAATGGTGGTTTAAAAAAAAAAAAAAGACAACATTCTTGGACAAAAGTATATAAAAAAAACAGGGCCATCAGTTGTTGCATTCACACGATACAATATTTCCCATTAAACTTCAAAATTGCAAAATGCATCTAAACTAGCCCCTGGAATCTGCCAATTCCCGAGCATGTCATTATGTGTGTTATATTGGATTCACTCTGGCTGAAACACTTGAGTGTGTGAATATTGGATTTATCTTGTGGGACTCGCTGACAGGACACCCTCACAAGCTTTTCTTTTGTGGACAGGAGCTATATTACAAAGCAGACATCAAGTTTATTAGAGATCAGGGGAAAACAGATACGTGAAATTATTTGCTGAATATAGGTTTTTCAGTTTTATAAAGTTACTGCTGGCACACTACCTATTTGTGCAGAGGGGTTTGGATATTAATACAACACATTGAGTTGCATATAGAACAATTATACTTTTGAAGAAATTTGTATGTAATCAATATTATATACAGATATTACTGTGCATGGAAACATACCATTTTTAATATACATGTTTTTTTTAGAGAATATGGTGGGTGAGTAGATCAAAAATTTGAAATGGGAGTTTGACATGTTGTGGTGGAGATACACAGCAACTTCCTCAAAGTACAGTACATTTCTACTTGTTCGGAAGACAGACATTTTATCTGACATACCTTACTGGTACAAAGGGAATTGTGGGTACGGCTATATTATATCATCCATAAGGTAACAAAAAAGCAAGAATGTGTCCAAATTAGTATTTATACAGTAAATTACCAGCACTCCAACAGTAATTTTATACAATGTAGTGCACCATTCGCAATAGTGATATCACTATAAGCTCCTATGAAACATTTTTGGGTCCTAAATTCCAAATTAAGATTAGTTAGGTAGACACTAATGGTTGACTAGGCCCATTCAGGTAAATAATGATACAATTGGTAGATAATAGTTCTAATATGAACTGAAACAATGGTGTATGGCAGTGTTTCCCAAACTTGGTTTGTTTGTGGCCCGATTATTTTTGTGCTTTCTCCTTCGT
>WMED01003702.1:0-12677 GCA_019650415.1 Pipa parva
GGGTAATTAGGATTACTGCCAAGCCTGTTATGCATGCCCCTATTGGGTTGTTGGAGGAGGACTAATACACATTTTATTAGGATTAAGGAAACCTAAAGCTTTGATTACAGATATAAATGATGCTATGGCTGAAGTGTTTGCCATAACTCAATGGGGGACTAGGTTATTCCATGGGAATTATTTTATGCAGTGACTTCTGTAAACTGTCCCTTGTGTTCATATGCAAAATTTAGCAGCAGGTTTTAATTCATATAATTCACATTTATTTTGCCAGTATATTGATGCGGCAGACAACTAACGTGCAAGCTGAAGTTTTATAAAACTTATTATACCTGTTGCAGAATAAATAAAACTGGACCCCTAATAACAGTGACTGTATTTTGTTAACATTTAACGAGCTACTTGACATAAATGTATCTGTTAAAGCAGCAAATTAGCAGATGGTAGAATATTTCACTGATTTAATGGAAACCGCCATTGCATGATTGGTCCCCTTACTATGCAGCACCCCCTCTCAGTTGTGGATGTTGCAGGGCTGCTTATGTGGGCAGCAATCACAGTAGAGTGGACAGGCCTGCTGGATATTTAGTCCCAGTTATACCCTAGGAAACAACAAAAACGTCAATGCCCAAATAACTTGTTTCTAAATATTTAAATATAGATTTGTCATACCATGTCTGGTCTGTGCCAGTATTTAAGGAGTGTCTGTAATAAAAGAAAGATTAATTATTACTTTCAACTGTGCAATTAAAGAAGGAGGACTTAAAATGGGCCAGTGGTAATGACTTTTATTGCATTCTTACTGATATACCTTGTCTCTGTGTCCCAAACAAGTCACTGTGCACTGGCACATTTTTGCATTACGATAGCATTAACCCTCAACTGTATGAGATTATGTGGGACAGTACTGTATTTTTGGGTCTGGAAAAGATGTTTTCAATCCTGTATAAATCAGCTTAAACCTTTTTTTATGCATTCTTTATAGAGTGTTGTACTCTGTAACACATAGGAAAAGCAGTAAGGAAAGCTTTTAGTCTGATAAAGGAGATTAGTGGAGTTGGGATCTGTTTGGATGATAGATGAAGCATTCACTTGTTCCATATTTGACAATTAAAGTGACTTTGTGTCATTTTAGCGTGCTAGTGCTACACTCCGATGAATGCAAATTCGCTACTCCTTATTCGCTAAGCACCAGATTCCATAAGCAAAGAAGTGAATAGTGCCAGGGGTGCTTTTTGTGTAGTCAGTCGAACAATAGTAGGATGAGTGGCATTAAGTGAATACTACATCCCTTTCTATGTCACCATATTCCTTGTTTATGTTGTCACTTGGCTGCAGTATTTATTGTGACTTTTGAATGAACAGTCACGTTACGCCACACTAGATCCCTGCCATCAACCTCCTAATTGGCCACTTTGATCTGGTGAAGACAAATGGGCGAATTCGACACAGTGCATCTTGCTGAATTCCCTACTTTATACTGCCTCCAATGCTTGATGAGTTGCTGGATTATGTATGAATGCAAAGAGCTCTGTAAGTCCACAACTATCGTAAATGTCCAAATTGGTTGCAAATTTGCCACATCACACATCAACTGTCTGAGTTTCTTTGGGATGATGCTGTTTTTTGTTTTTTTTTATTCAGTCTCATCCTACAGACCCAGCGTTTCTTCCCACTGCATTCCTTTTTATGTGCATAGTATTGAAGGGAGGCCTGACCACTGTGTAGTATGTGTTCCTTTACTTAGCAACCAAGTAAGGCTAGGTTCACACTAGCATATTATGTGCAGCGCATAATATGCAAGTGTGAAAGAAAAATACGCTCCGGCATATTTTTCTATTGTACTTACCTGTGACAGTGTGAACACTCCCTCAGCATTTATAGCTCTTCCTATCCAGCTGCATTTTGTGCGCTGCTTATATACGCTGGCAAAAATGCAGCAGCCAGCGTTCTGGATGCGGCGTATGCGCGTCATACATTAGTGCATCTAGAACTAGATAAGTACTATATGAAAACATTGAGCGGTATTTCTTTTTTTTCAAACTGGCATATTATGTTCTCATTTTGTTCTCGCGAGATTTCATTCGAGATCTTGAGATAGAGTTTCTCGATATCAAGCTTTAGAATTTTTTTCCCATGCTTTACATTAGTATGTATGTATAATTTTATTTATAAAGTGCCACAAATTTACGCAGCGCTGTACAATTTAACGATACAAGTACAATACAAACAAGGGAAAAGTGCATAAAACAATACAAGTAAAATATCACAAGGATACATCAAATTAAGTGCTAGGTTGTGATTGACACAAGAGGTTGGAGGTCCCTGCCCCAAGGAGCTTACAATCTAAGTAAGGCTTAGATTGTAGCATGGCTACCTTTCCATGGAAAATATTGAAAAATCAGAGCAGTCTTTCCGACTTTAATAGATTTCACCCTAAGGGGGTTATTCACTAAAGTCGGAATTCGACTGTCGAATTCTCAAACAGCGGATTCCCATAGCAAATCTGAAACGAGACTTCAACAATTTTTAAAATTGCGACTGAGACAATATCCTCATTGTAAAACTGCGACAGTAGCAGTCTATTGCGACTGTCTTTAGCTGGGGAATTTACACCTATATGCAACTATTCGGACTCTGGCGAATAACCCATTAAGAATTAAACGCCATGCATAAATACACTAGTGCATAAAAAAATGCCACGCCACGAATCCCTATGTGACTTACCTTGCTCCAAACACACTAGCTTACAACGTGAGCGTGCACACGCTAATAGCTCATTATATTCTTTGAATTATAACTTTTCAGTTAAAGAAGGGTGATGGCAAAATGTCATTGTCCCTTTACTTCCTGATGCACACATGGAAAGCTCTTGCTATTTACTTTATTGCTATGGACAGGTTTTATTCTCTGAAAAGTTAACATGGATAGAAATTCTAGTGAGGCACCTGCTTTAGGTTGTAAACAAGAAAGGTTATTTAATTTACACCACTGATATTTTAAGGGCAATGACACCATTGGTGTAACTGTTCGTTCTCTGGTTGGGTTTCACACCTGTTTTGTTTAAAATACAGTAACACAAAAAAATGGAAATAAATTAAAGGTATTTATATGTATTATGTATTGAATTGTTGTTTCCAGAAATTCTAAATAGTGTTTATGAAGTATCAACTTTAAAACTGGCTTAAGGCTAAGTTCACACTAGCATATTGTGCACAGCGTATGTCCGGCGAAAATACGCTGAAAAAAGACACCAGAGGAAATCCATAGAGAACAATTCTAATGGAAGAAAAGTGTTCACACTAATGTATCGTGTGCAGTGTATTATGCTAGAACACTACCTGCTCTATTTCTTTTGGGGTATGGAATGCAGCATATTTCATGTGACTACATTAGTTTCAACAGGAATTTAACAATTTCGATCACAAACAGCGTAAAAATGTGCTGCGTTTTCAAACACCTGACATTTTGCAATAGCAAAAAGGGCTGGGAAAAAACACCTATGAAAATTCACTGTTAAAGAAAATCTTCTTCTTCATCATAGGAATGGATTCAACTGAATCCAGTTGAAAGTAGGATACATTAGGAATGTGTTAGGATACATTTTCTGTATTGTCGATAGTCGATTACCAGCTACTGAAAGGACAATACACTGTCGCTGGTAAGAACAATAGAGAAATAAGCCGAAGCATATTTTTCTTTTTTTTTTTTTCACGCTAACGTATGATGCGCTGCGCATCATATGCTATTGTGAACCTAGACTAATAGCATGGCTACTATCAGTAAAGATAAAAACAGGCAGAAAGCAATGCAATTCATCAACTTATCTTTAAAGGTAACATTTTTACAAGTGTTGTACGCCAATCCAGATGTGTATTTTTGTTCTGGATGTTACTGGTCCTTTAAAGGAGATATAATGCATTATATAATGCCGATTGATTATAGTCATAGTATGAGCTGTGCTTTAATTAGCCGGCAGGAGCTGCGTGCTGGCTTCTCAGTCAGCCAGCTCTGTGAAGGAGGCATCGGGGGAAGCATCGGGTGCCGGCTATTTACAGCACAGCTCATGCCGTGACTGTAATCAATCGGCTCTGTATAAGGTAAGTATTTTAACTGTCCTGTTTTATGTTTTTACTTTAGGTCTCCTTTAAAGCTAAACAATACAATATGAACCTGGCTATGTAGTGTTTATATTAAATGGTTTCAACCTGTGGGTCACGACCCCGATGGGGGTCACGTGGCCATCCCACGGGGGTCGAGAACCGCTGCGGCACCAGGAAGCACCCGCAGGACCCTTCTTATAAGGGTTCCTGCGGGGTGACGTCGAGCGAAAACGTCACCGCGAGACGCGCGTACGTGATGACGTTCGGCCAAAACGTCATCACGCGGTGTGCGGTGACGTCGGCACCAGGGGTCGCGAGCCAGAAAAGGTTGAGAAACGCTGACATACAGTATATTAATATAAAGTCATTACTAGGAATGAGTTTCCTACAAAACATTTAGAAATACTGACATTGTGTAATTGCTACTTTTATTAATTTTTTTCAAAATAATTTTTATTGAATTTTAAAGATATTTTGTAAACACACTGTAAAATCTTATTGCTTTGTTACATGGGTATCCAGTATATCTGAACATTGTTAATTGCTACTTTTAATACATTTATCAGTTCTGTATTTTGACACACAAGATGCCTGATTTTCATTAGGTTATATTTCTTCCTCCTTTATGAAATAGGTGCAGAGCTTTAGACTGAGGAGGTTATTCACTAAAGTCCGAATTGTTGCGTATAGGTGCGAATTCACCAGATAAAGACAGTTGCAATAGGCTGCTACTGTCGCAGTCGCGTCTTTATAATGAGAATATTGTTGCAGTCATGACTTTATTATGGAAAAATTGTTGCAATCTTGACCTAAAGAACTGTCGCGACTTTACAATGGGGAAATTGTAGAAGATTAACTATGGGAATCCACTGTTTGTGAATTCGACAGTCGAATTTGCATCTTAGTGAATAACCCCATGAAGGTAAAATTTACAAAAGTCAAAAATTATTTTTTTTTTTTACTTTTTTGCCACAAAAAGGTGTTAAATCAAATTTTCAACCTTTTCGCCCCCATTTTTCAGCTGGGGCAAAAGGGGTCTAATAGCTCAAAAACATAACTTTGGACCCTTTTGTCCTCCTTTTCACCCATTTTTCAGCTGTTTTACAGAGAAAAATGGGGTGAAAAGTCAGTGAAATTTGCAACTTTTGTAAGTTTCTTCCCAAAGCTACATCTGTCATTTTTGTTGCAGTAATATATGCAAAGAAGTTGTAAACTATATCCCACTGAAGTCTATAATGTGTGTCGCAGTACAGCTGCTGTGGCTCCTGTTACCATAGGATTAAATGGGGATGCCATTGGGACTGCTGCCTGCTTCTGTGGACCTCCCACACAAGACACAGAGCTCACTTGGTAATTTTGCTATCTGGTGAATCTTTCTGAGGGCACCCACCTAAAACTAGGTGTCATGGGGACACAAAGATTTATTCTGATAGTATTCTACTATCCCTTTTTATTTCAAATCCATTTAATTTGTTACACATAGATGAACATCACTATTTGTTAAAATTATCTATGTATTCTTTGATTACATTGCTAATAAATATTAATTATGCTAAATTCCTGTCAAAATACTCAAAAATAGTGTCTGACACTGATTTCAGTCAATGAAATAACCTATTCTTCTTTTTTTGTAGCATTTAATCCTTCACTTATGACCTAATATTGCTTCAGCACTATCTCTCATCAATGATGTTAAAAAGGGGTGTGAACCAGAAGGAGAAAAAAACTTATTTACCATCATATCAATTTTAAAACTACAATTAAAATGTATTTTCATTTGGTGACAGAAGATGAAATTATAGATTGTCAAGGGAGGTAATGCTGAGATATTTACATGTGGAATTCTTATCTCCTTGGAGTAATATCAGCCTGTACTACAAAAGCATATTGTATATTTTAGTAACATTTTAATTAACGTTAGACCTTTTAAATATACTATTGCTAGTCTGAGTAACTAAGACATGTGTGTGCAGAAGTTTAAGTTCAGTGCATGTAAGTTATTTAAATATGCATCCGGTTTAAAGATTCATCCAAAATAATAACTCCAGTGTTTATGTGACAATATTCTTTAAACCTGAGAGCAGCGTTGATCATTGTATTTTTAATTTCTCTATGCAGATCAGGTTCTTTATTTTTGAAAGTGTTCTCACAAGTAGCTCTTTCGTAAACAGATCAAGAAGAGGCAGCAAGATGTGCTGCAGTTTCTGGAAGCCAACAAGATCAGTTTTGAAGTAGTAGATATTACCATGTTAGAGGAGAAGAGAGAGTGGATGTATGAAAACATTTCCAAGGACAAGCTACCTGAAAAGGGCAATCCCCTTCCTCCACAGATATTTAATGATAACGTATATTGTGGGGTAAGTGTTCACACTTTAGTTCTATTGATATGTGGTATCGTTTCCTCCAGTGGTGCTTATAAGGCACCAAAAGTTAATGTTTTCTAAACACATAGCATCAAGGACTGACCTGGGAAGCTATGGTAAATTACTGCTTTATTTATTTTTTATATGTCATATTGATCTTTAGAATCCTTTCAAAGGGGATCTTCATCCTTGACTCCTGCAAGCAAGGTAAGGTAGCTTTAGATTTACCAAGCTTGTTTGCAAATAATATAATCAATTTCAATTTTTTGCCGAAGCATTTCTGACTAAACATCTAAGCAAAGGCAAGAGAGTATAGGTGATACCTTTTATTGGCTAACGGAATATATGGTAAATGCAAGATTTCGAGGCTCCTAAGGCCTCTTCATCAGGCAATAATATGGAACTGAGAATGACAATTTATTGCCTGAGGAAGAGACCTGAGTAGTCTGGGAAGCTTGCATTTACCATCTATTCCGTTAGCCAATAAAAGGTATCACCTATACTCTCTTGCCTTTGCTTAAATCTATGGCTAACACGGTGCATAACTCTACTGACTAAACATCTAAGACACATGCCTGAATGCTCTTTGACTTCTTTTGCATTGCTGCCTGCATGATGAGCAAGAGAGGACACTTCTGGCCAATCAGAGCTGGAATATGACCTAGTAGAAGTATCTCACTAGTAGTGATGTCAACACAGCAGTACAGAGAAAGGTGCAGAGTGTTCTGGTATGCAGCTATTTCCTAAGCATTTCTGAACAAAATCTAAGGAAAAAATAATTGATTAAGCTTGCAAACAAGCTAGGCAAAGCTAAAGCATCATCACATTGACTGCAAGAGTCAAGACTAAATCAACCACTTTAAAAAGCTGTGATTTAGTTATATTTGGTGCCTAAGGCCACACCCACTAACTGATCACAACCCTTGGCAAAAATAAACCACACAATGAGTTAAAGTGCTGTCTGACTTACAATTTCATGCAAATTAAAATTAGCAAATGTCAGAATCAACAATTGACTATTAAAAATACTTCCCAATTAGAATTCATTTCCTTGAATTCCCCCTGCCTGTGCGCCTGACTAGCAGTGAGCCCCCTGCCTGTGCGCCTGACTAGCAGTGAGCCCCCTGCCTGTGCGCCTGACTAGCAGTGAGCCCCCTGCCTGTGCGCCTGACTAGCAGTGAGCCCCCTGCCTGTGCGCCTGATTAGCAGTGAGGCGCTCTTCTGGCTGAGCTGTCTATAGGCTTGTGCCTCTAGGAAAATCTGGCCCTGGATTTAAGAACTTCTAGGAGGATAATAGCAGACTACAGTGGAAATGAAGTTGTGAAGCTCTTTTTAAAAGAGCTGTATGTATAATGCAATCTTTGTTTTCTTACAAAGTGCGTGTTTACCAGAAAAAAACATGTCAACCAGGTGCATACTTATTGTCTTGGCTTATTAAAGGAACATGCAATCACCCTAAAACAACATGCATAAAATACATTACAAATTACAATTGAATTATCCATATCTAAAAATGAAAATGAAAGTCCGTTTAGGATGTTTTGAAACTTGCTACAATGTTCGTCAAGTTAATCATCAATTCTCCTGATAGACTGTTCAGTGTACTTTCAACTGACTGAATGGGCATACTTTCAAGTCCAGTCAATAGCAAACAGACTAGAACTAGAGGTGTAAAGCTGATAAGAATATGAACTGTGTTATTATATCTATGTCGGTTTGCTTTTCATGTAAACTTACATATATAAACATTAACGTCATGGTTCTTGTATATTGTGTAATTTCAACTTTGAAGAACAGAGCTATGTTCTTGATAATACTTTTAAAATCCCTTATTGTTTTATTAGTGGATCATTTTTGGGGTAATGAATTTCACTTTGGTAGTTTGATGTTTCCTATTAACCTGCCAGATCCTTCCACATTGCTGCAATACTTGCTAATCTCTTCAATTCCTAATAAAGGTCTACTTAAGCAATATCCTACTACAATAGCGGTGTATTCTGTATCGAACACTCAATATTTAATGTTTCTATCATATCCTGTCTCTCCCTCCTCTCTTTTAAACTGTACATGTTGAGGCCTTGAAGCATTTCCCGATATGATTTATTAATTAGACTATGTGTCATTTTCGGTAGCCTTCTCTGAACAGTTTCTAATTTATTAATAAGCTACTGTATTACTGCACTGATTGCTTTAATGGACAGAAACCTGGTAATATGAGTGTTCCTTGTTTTAGTACCAAATAATATTAGTATGGATAGATTTTGCTTCTGTCAAGAGAAAGCGTTAGTTTTACATTAGACAGAAAAATGACCTGTTACATTACGGGGGTAATTCATCAAGCTGCGAAGTGAGGTACGATCCGTTCGGCTCACTTCGCTAGTAGTAGTATACGCATGCTGTGTCCTGTACGCGGACATCAGCATGCGCATTAAAGGGATTCCCGTTTCGGCGAGGCAACTCTTTTGGTCTCACCGAGACGGGAATCCCTTTAACGTGCATGCTGATGTCCGCGTACAGGACACAGCATGCGCATACTACTATTAGTGAAGTGAGCCAAACGCATCATAGCTCACTTCGCTGCTTGATGAATTACCCCCTACGAGTTTTTTTATTAGTATGATTAATTATCTTGGCTATGTGGGATGTCAGAAGTAATAGTCCAGCAGTTGCAGCAGTATAAGACCTTTCTTGCATGACACTTGCATTATACAAGCTGAAAAAGAAACCACAACATTAGAGGTTAGGATATCTATGACTTATGCACTTATGCTGTGTTGTTGAACGTTGCAATGACCCGCTTTTCTCAATGTGTGCGCTGTAGATAAGATATTACTGGGAGAAGCTTGACAAAGTTAGTAATGCAAGTTTATCTTCACCATACTCAAGTGATCTCACACACAATTTCTTGGAAATGGTTAAAAAAACAAAAAAAAAACAGTAATAACTTTCTAGGTTTGAAAGTTGAATGAACTTCCAAAAAAATGAAAAAATACGGTTCACCAAAAAAAAAAGAAAAAGGCATTCAGAATTTCAACTTAAACTTGGGACAAAAGGAGCATTAGGGGGGTTCGGGCTAAAGTCCGAATTATTGCGTATAGGTGTGAATTCACTAGCAAAAGACTGACACAATAGACTGCTACTGTCGCGGTCGCGTCTTTATAATGAGAATATTATCGCAGTTGCAACTTTACTATTGAAATTTGTCGCAGCTGCAACTTTAAAATTTGTTGCAGTCACGACTTTACAATGGAAAAATTGTCACGGATGTGCTATGGGAAACCGCTGTTTGAGAATTCGACAGTTGAATTTGCACCTAAATGAATAACCCCCTTAATCTTATCTATTGATCTTCAGTTTTCGGTTTATATATATTTGGAACCATATATTAAACTTTGAATCATGACATGTTTCCATCTTGTTAAGTCTTGCCAATATACAGTATAGATAAATTGATTCAGGCTAGTGGGGTTTAGTGGTTGTAAAAATAAATGCATCAACCAGATTCCAATCTTTTTGCTCATTGTGGGTAACTTATGGCCAAGTAATTCTTAGTTTAGGCTCAAGCCAGTGAAGAGGTCCTGAATAAGTCATTAACTGACTTGCCCTATACAAACCCAGAAACTTGGCACAAAGAGAGGGAATTTCTTTCCCTACTAATAACAGGCAAGTTATTTCACTAATGATTTCTGCACTTGTACTTGTAAGTAATTGTATATGTCATCTATGATTATGAAGTAATGTTTGAACTAGTGGAAGATTTAGAGGGTTATTCATTAAGGTGTGAAATAGACTGTCGAATTCTCAAACAGCGTTACTGTGACAATTTTCCCATTGTAAAGTTGCAACTGTGACAATTTTCCATAGTAAAGTTACAGCTGCAACAATATTCTCTTTATAAAGAGGCGACTGCGACAGTAGCAAGTCTATTGGAATTGTCTTTAGCTGATGAATTTACACCTATATGCAACAATTCCTTAAAGAGGACCTCCAGTCTGTGCCAAAATCATATATAATTGAAACTTTGGATAATCAGAATAAAAAATTAACAGGAAAAAGTAACCAGCCGTGGGTATGGAAAAGGGTGGAAAGCAATAGTATATGTAATCGGTAGATACAATACATCGTTGTACATAAATTAAGCTGCATAAAGTAAAACAATACCACTAATTTCAGTGTCAACCGTAACATTAAAAGGACAGTATCAAAAATAAAAATTGCCTGAAACACATTTATGAATGCTATATATTTGTGCTTTAAAAATTCTAATTGTGTCTATAAATTATGATATTTAGCTATTTGGCATTAAAAAATAGGGCTTTTGGGGCACATTTCCTAAATATGCATTATCTGAAGCATCATAGAAAACAATAGGACTGGGTGGGGTCTGTTTAACAACTTGGCTTGTATCAGTAAAGATAAAAACGGGCAGAAAGCAACAAAATGCATAAAAATTTAACTGATAAGTTGTAGTTCTGTTTGTGAAAAAGTGCCGTGCCAACCCAAATGGATTTATTTATATTACTGTAATGTTATAAGCCTTATAAATAAAGCAGGTGACCTGCAATCATTGTTAATTGGATAACAGTAAGTATGGTGGGTATTAAGTAGGCCTGGATGGGGAATCCTCATGAGTTTGGGGTCATTTTAAAAGTATATACCAGGATAGAACGGATGACAATGACACACTGTTTTTTCTTTACAGAAGAGGTCTATTAAAACCAGGAAGAAATATAGTTTAGTGCTCATGGTTAAAAATGTGCTGTGATTTACCTACAACTCTACTGAGTAAGGGGGTGCTACAAGTTGCCATGTATAAAATAGTGTATAGACACTGAAATGTTAAGAGCCAGCAGAGTGCTGAGTCATTAAGCATAATCTTTGTAGGCAATGGGACGTGGCAGACTTTGTGTTCCTCTGTAAATACAGGGCGTAAAGGTGCCCAATCACCTGAAGAGCCCATTACTTCATGCTTAGGAAGTATATATAAAAATGTTAAGTGGGTGAAAATGGTGAACATGATCATAGGTTTGCCCATAAAGTCAAGAAATCACTAGCTAATAAAAATGTATATATAATTTTATAAATAAAGCATCACAAATTTACGCAGCACTGTACAATTCAGCAATACAAATATAAGACAGACATTGAGAAAGTGTATTACACATTACAAGTGAGTAACTTACAAGTGTAAAATCACTTTAAGTGCCAGGTTGTAATTGAGTCAAGAGGATGGAGGTCCCTGCCCCGTAGAGCTTACAATCTAAGTGGGAGGAAGACTTGCATACAGAGATAGAAGGGTAACGAGCTGTAACAACTGGGACACTGGTCTATAAATACATAAACAAATAAGTAAATATATATAATATACACACACACACACACATATACACACGCTAAGTATAAATAGTTAATTAAGGATACAAAAAAAGGACTATACTGTACTAGTAAACTGAGGAGAAGGACTTTAATTCTAGTTAGTTTTCAGCCAATTGGAATTGGACAGTAGAATGGAAATAGCTAATTAGACAATGTTTCAATGTACTACAGTGAAGTGGACAAAGAGTGGTGGAAACACCAATATTTCTATCAGAAGAGATTATAAAATACCCTTTTTATTAGGTTCAAATTCATGTATTCTGCTTTGTTTATACATCTTTATTTCTCCCTTTTGCATTAGTTGATCAAAATAAAATACTGTGCTAGATGTTTGTATTGCTGTTTCAGCAGATTTGAGAATATTTGCTTCCAGTGTCTTTGTCTGCCCTTAAGTCTAATGCATAGTGATAATTAAATATGCACAGGACAAACTGTGCACATACACCACATATAGAGACAGCTGACTCATATATAAACCAGGAAATGAAACTGATTGATTTGAACATGGTTTATTGTGCCTTTTTCCATTATGGTGTCCCGTCACACAGCTCTATAATGGTTTTTGTACAAAAATGGTCCCTGGTTGCCTTATAAAATCTTTGCAGTAGTTAAAGAAGAACTAAAGTCTCTTAATAAATTAAATTTGTTCATCTGGCCTACATGCTGACAACACAGTAAACCAACAGTCCCCTACTGACCCTTTCTTTGTTTAAAATGTTGCAAAATTATAAAATCCTTTCCATTTATTTGCAAGTTTAAGGGGGTAAATCAGCAAAGAGCGAACTTGCCCTCCGATCCTTCGCACCAGTACACAGAGACTGTTATGCGTTCGCTG
>WMED01003703.1:0-19347 GCA_019650415.1 Pipa parva
CACACATTAAACATATACAAGAACATACTTTTTGTCTCTACATATACACATAACTGTACACACAGCGCTTTTTATTCTTACTTCAAAAGTTATCCCACAATACACACTTTTCTAATTTGCTATTATCTTTTTTTTTTTTAATTTTAGTTTTCCAGGTATCATTCCCTGGCTACCTCCCGGGAATCTGTGGCTCAAGCATTGCTCATTAAACTCTCTGCTACAACTGTCACAACTAGTTCCCTAAAATAATAAATAGATTTGGTATTTTGTTAGAGGATGGTCTCTTTAAAAGCAGATAACCAGATTATAAAAAAAAATTAAAAAAGACAATAACAAAAAAAACCCAACTAAATAATAAACAAGGTTGTATGAAGCTAAATAATGAAATATAAAAATATTACTTTGCATTCCCTTTCATAAGGAAATTGATAACAATGACATAACTTGCTTACCAAGTGACCCTCACTTATACAATTTTCACTGTAGTGAGAGAGAGAGAGAGAGAGAGAGAGAGAGAGAGAGAGAGAGAGAGAGAAACTGCTTGTCTATTGCTACTTTCTACAGAAACAAACACAGATTTAGACAGCTGTGGCTGCACTACTAGGTGAGTGCAACTTTTCCCTTGTACCTAACTCTTGCCACTCCTATATTCCTATGAGTGTAGCCGCTGTATCCACTATCCTGTTAGCTCCAGTACATTGACAGATGTACCAGATTACTGATACAGTGCAGTATGAGGGTTCGGGGAAAGGAGGGGGGAAAGGCAGCTAGAGCACAGGTCAAGGGAGCTTCAGAGAGAATCCACTCAGGATACGGCCTATGTGCAGTAATTATGCTAATTGTAGCAATGCCCTTGCTTAGTTTTTGCAGAGCATCTGAAGATAAATAAAGGGAAATTGCCCCACGCACAGCACAGTACAGGAAGAATTTTAAACAGCTCTGTTTGTTGTCTGATTATATGTCTGTTTACACTAAATTCCAGAGGTAATTGCAGATTTTGATTGCACGCTTATTTGTACGCCTCTACAGCCGTGGGACACTGGGGTCTGTCTGCCTTTATAATTAAACTGTTTTGTGACATGAGTAAAGACAAGGTGAGATGTGCGTGTGACTGAGATTGAGCCAATTTCTTAGGAATGATAGGATAAGGCTTGGTGTAAAAGGTGATAAAAGCACAAACCAGGTTTGAAACTACAGACTGTAGAGTGTTTTTATATTCAAGCATACAGTATGGCCTCCACAGGATGTTTCTAATAAACAACTAATAGTAATATAGCAAAGAATTTGTCCTATTTAGGGGCATACTAATTTTTAGCTTTTAGTGCCACCATAATCCCTAGTGCTGTACAGAAGCAACAAAATCAATGCTCTTTAACGTCAGTCTGGAAATGCACTGGGAATTTTTGGATTTTCTAAACTTGAAGAATCATAAAGATTTGGCTGAATCATATTTGCACCCAAGATGACGTTACAATATGTTTTAATGGACTATCCGTTGCTCCATTCTAAGGTTGCATAAAATGGTAAAGGCCCAGAAACAACTGAAACAGAAAAAAACAAAACAAGAATTGCATTGACATGGCAGATATTTCTACATAGTTGTTGTCCAAAAACTGATCTAGGGTTATGTTGTCATAAACCGACAAGTTACTTCTTTCTTATTGGGTTCCAAATTAGCTATAACCAAAGTACTGATTATTTGGAATATTACAGACAGAGTCTGTTACATATAATAAGCTTCCTAAATTTTATTGGTTACATGTTTGCATTTATATACCCGAAAATCATCATTTCTCGTCTATTGACACCCATCACTTGCTACATGACCTTTTGGTTTGTTTAGAGCTAGTTGCTATGCGAATTATTGGTTAAAAGCTATTATATGTTAATATTGTGGTATGCGTACGTGACAGACTTGACCAGGCTCTTTCTTGGCATAGATTCTTTAGATGTGCCAACATGTCTATGACCTTAACGGAAGATGTTACAAAAGAGACTTCTAGTCAGTTACTTGCAACATATGCTTCTGATAAATGTATTACAGCAAGAGTATATGAAATTATCCTTGCAAGCTAAAAACTAGATATAAAAGAGATATAAAAGTCCATATGGATGTAAAGCTGATATATAATGTCCATATAGATCATTGAGTAAATATAATGTCCATAAGCATATCCATCACAGTTATCTAAATCATCATGCAGAAATGTCATTTTAAAGAGATTTCTTTAGTCAAAATGTATCCATGTTCAAACATTTTATCTACAGCCAATTTTAAAAAATGGTGGTGTTGTCCTGTTGAAGCCCTGGTCAATATCTAGTAGCAGAAGTGCTTTGCAGAGTGGCTAAGGAAATCTTAGTAGTACTACAAATATATCTTCAGGGATCTGATATAAGTAAAGTTAAAAGTTATATTGTCAGGTGATTGGTTGGATCCCATTGATTTACTGACGTGGTTGGACCACCTACAGAAACACCCCTGTTGGTGATCTTACTAGGAGAAGATTGTGTCTCCATTTTGTGCTTAATTTACAATAATCTATGCCACTATCAGATCTAGATTAAAGACAAAGCTTTGACATCATGGGAGGTATGAAATGTTTTAATGCACAACCTTTCACACCCTTTTACAATCACTTGTGACTGGCAAATTAATGGTGGTATATTTGGTGTTACTTAATGATTGTAACAGTCTTTTTTTTTTTCTTCTGTGCCATTTAAAAATGTTGAAGAGTGCTTCCTTGGCCTCTTTCATCATGAAAACAAATCAGCCTTGCTCTTTGATCTTTTGCAGAAATATAAGTCGCTGACCAGAAATGAATCGAATTCTCGAATTTGTGACTCATATAATCTGTCAGACTGGCAGCAAGATTGATTCGATTTAGGGGGAATATACATTGTTAGGCTGTAGAACAGTAAGGAAATTAAAAAGAAAAAAAAATATCCTTTAAAGCTCATATTTACCATTAACGCTGCAACTTGATGGATTTTTCTATATCCTGATAATGTTGTCAAGCTCAAGAAAAAGTGATAAAGTGACAAAAACCTGAAGGACACTATGTTCTGCTTGATTATCTGTCTTTCTGATGGCATTAACACTAGTAGTTTTCATTTTTATTATCATTAACTATATGTATGTAGTACCTCCATAACAGAACCTTGAAAATGTATGTGTACTGTCTGCATCTTTACACAAGCAATGGCCAAAATTTTTACTGTTAATTACTAATATCAGTTTGGTCATTGGCCAAATCCTTCATGAAGGTTAGCACCTAGCCTTGAGGACCTTCTAGCTGGTCAACTCTGATAGATAGATATATTATTTATATTATGCTGTTCAAACTCAAGAGTTCACAGTATAATTCCAGGCTTTACGTTAGTTGAGAGTGATAGGGAATTATTGTTTTACAACAACTAGAAAACAGTAGCTTGGTTGATCAGTGGCTTATCTAGAAGCAAGACAGTCCCAAGCCCCAAATCTGTAACTGGTTTCCCTTTTTCTTCAAGACCAAACTACCATAGCCCCAACTATCATTAATCCTGTAATCACAGTCAGTAAATTGAGCGGTCATGGCTACTAAATCCCCTGAAGTTGCTCTCCTTTGTATTATACACTAAATGGTAATCTGTACACTTTGCAGTCCCCTTGCATGGTACAGCAAATGACAAAAATGCAACAAACGGTATATCCTTTATCACAGGATGTTTCATTACACTATGGTAGCACTAGAGAAATGTCAAATTATCAGTTCTCTTTCCACTTAGCATCGACTGTTTCTGCTTTTATACAGGTGTACAGCACTGGCTGCTACAGCAACTATTACAGGCAAAGGAAGAGTTACTGCTCAGTATCAGACTGAATGAGGAGATACGGATCACACAAATGCAGTACTTAGTGGCCCAGAGAGGCATTTGTCTGCTCTGCGAGCCGCTCTTGACACATCCTCCAACAGAGGAGCTGAGTACTCTTTGTCTTGGGTTTGATACAGGTTAAGTGGCCCATACATCTCTCTGGAATCTCAAAAGCACCTTGAAGGCTAACGGCAGCAGAGCACACTGAGCGGCCTCGCTGATAGGATCTCCAGCAATTTCCCTTCTTCCACTGAGCTAATCACTTGTCTCTTTTACTCTGTCTGGGCTTTCTAAGTCGTTTGAAGCTCTTAGCAGAGTTTTACATTGTATGGTGCTACAATGATGTACGGTGGCTGTCACTGCCACAGATGGTACTAGATGGAAAGGACCTGTTGCATTGATGCCTGTGTAATGGCGTCAGAGCCAATAAATTGTTTTTTAGGTCTGTGAATGCAGATACATTGTGACAGTCATCCATCTATAGAAAAGTGCCTTTGAGTCTAAACTACTGCTCCTTGGCTGGCCAACAGTCTAATATTCAAGATGGACAGAAACCTGGTCCAAACAAACCCTCAGATTTTAAAGGCACCTAAAAATGATACCTTACCATTGTATAAGTGGCCACCCAAGTGGTCAGATTTCACAAGGAACTTCAGCAGTCTCATGAACACCTTTGATGTCACTAAGGTACACAAACAATTTGGAGTGATGTTCCTCAGAATATACCCATCCTGCAAGGTGATGTAATCTTATTGGAAAACAGACTTGCAATTTGTTGTCAGACAAAAATAAAGGGATTAAAGTACTCCTAAATTTAGGTTGGGGAAGTGGAGACAGATCTAAAGGTGGTGGGGGTGTGATTGAGGGAGTGCTGACATTATGTCTATAAAGGTCGATGTGCAGGTATCTAGCTAGATTGAATTGGAGGCAAAAGGTCAAACACAAGCTGAGCGATGACAGAACTGCAAAAGTCTGCAACTGAAGTATGAAAGCAGAGAGAAGGATGGGACTATAGATAGTCTATAAACAGATGGATTATACTTTCACAATCTGACATGTTAGTAACACATGGCTAGATCTAGCTTCTCTGCACAGAATCAGTGACATCTCTGAAGAATCCATAGAACCTTTTGTGGCACAGTCAGATATCGTAGTAGTGCTGTACAGACCATCTAGTGGCATGTGGACCATGCTGGGGGGGGGTTATTGACTAAAGTGAGAATTCGACTGTTGAATTCTCAAACAGTGGATTCCCATAGCAAATCCATGACTGCGATAATTTTCAAATTGTAAAGTCTCGACTGCATCAAAATTTCCATAGTAAAGTCCCAACTGTGACAATATTTTCATTATAAAGATGTGACTGCAACAGTAGCGGTCTATTTCGACTGTCTTCAGGTGGCGAATTCACACATTTATGCAACAATTCAGACTTTAGCCAATAACCCCCTGGGTGTTTAGCAATCCTTTGCACCATATACACAATCTTTACAAGGAGTCAGATACTGAATTTTACCGAATACTGTCATGTGACTCTTCAGTATGGGAAGTGGGAATTTCATCAATTTGTTTTGACAGTAACTTGTGATAAGTAAAGGCAATCACAGGCAACTTCATTGAACAGTGGACAGGTGTTAAGAAATTTGTACCTTGCAAAAAAAAAAAAAAAAAAAAAATCCGTTGTTCTGTCAAATCTTGAACTATATTCTATACTCTGTACTGTATATTCTATACTCTGTGGGTCTCAAAGTCGTATGTATGGAAATTAAAACTGGAAAATACGGTAAGCACCTTACATCAAAGCAAATACCAGCAGAAGGCAGGGCAAATTATTAAAGTAGAATACCATATAAACTGAAAACACCTTTAAGTTTGTCGAGAAGAAGTCGAAGAAAAGCAGATTATTAATGTTGCAGAATATTTGAAATGCATTTTAAATGAAAAGTAAGTACCTCCTAAGGAAATAAATCAGTTCACTGTCTAAATTGCTGAAAGTTTCTAGGCACCAAATAGGTTAATTTACTTGGCTCCCCCACCTCCCTTAATTCTCTGTAGCGGCAGCAGCAGCGCTCCCTCCCAGCGCCAGGGCATTCTGATAAAGAAAAGCTATTTCTCTGATTAAAGCGTGAGCCAGCAAGAAGATGCTATTTCTCTCTTAAAGAATCCGTTCTGCAGTGCTGAGTCTCGGACAACGGAAAATCAATGGGAAACAGATTAATGCAAGTGTAGAACAGAACACAACTAGTGTCTGCCGACGCTATATCCAAGAACCACCTGTATGCTGCCAATTTGAGAGAAAAAGCCCCATGCACCATCTGTGCCATTTCAATTTACAGCTTAACAATAACCGCACACCCAGCTGTATATTAATCATGAGCCTATGCCAGGCATCAGCTAAACAAATCAAAATTATTGACACCGCATTAAAAACAGAATTACAAGATCCTTTGCGTCACCCAACTGAATAGCCGGAAAAAAAAACTGCGGCTTGTTTTGCTAATCAGAATGTAAAATGACTTAAATGTCTCATGTATCTGGTACATCTTATTGCTCCACATCATCTACCAGTGCTTAAAGAAGGGTTGCCATCTTTTGGCCAGATGCAAAGAAAGCGGGCTCCAGAGCTTGCTAACGATCTCTAACTGGATTGGTTAAAGCAAAATCTACATGACAAATGCACACCCATATACTATAAAATTAAACTGCTGTAAAAAACATGGTGAGCTGGTGTTGAGGGCAGGGAATTTACCCCTCCCCCACTTGGTAGCACTCACCAGATAGTGCTAGTTAAACAGCACTTAACAACAGAGGTATTAATTCCTTCCTGGTTGTGGAATAGGCAAGCCTTCCAAGTAGGGAGAGTTAAAATCCCTGCCCTCAACATCAGGAGGGTTATTCACTAAAGTCCGAATTGTTGCGTATTGGTGCGACTTCGCCAGATAAAGACAGTCTCAATAGGTCGCTACTGTCGCAGTCGCATCTTTATAATGAGAATATTGCCGCAGTCGCGACTTTATTATGGGAAAATTGTTGCAATCTTAACATTAAAAAATTGTCGCGACTTTACAACGGGGAAATTGTCGCAAATTTGCTATGGGAATCCGCTGTTTGAGAATTCACACCTTAGTGAATAACCCCCCCATATGTTCAGTGTACCATACAAAAATACAAACAAGCAAGTATATGCAATGATTACTAAAACTTTTTACTCCAAACATGTACTGACTAAAACTGTTGGTTGCCTTGTTCAGTTAAGTTTAAAAATCATAAAAGGTATAATTTGTCATACTATACTATGTTTCTTTGTTGCAATAAAAGTAATATTAAAAAAAAGTACCACCACAGCTCCACCTGGGAAGAGCTCAAAGTTTTTAATCAGATAATTCCATTTTCAGGAAGTGAGACAGGCTTCTGATGCTGGTGCAGAGGTGCAGAATAACCACCATGGTAAGATAGGATGGTAAATGTGTGTGTAGGATGGCTCTCACTCCCACAGGGCAACTGGAGGTATATAAGGAACAGGTTAGAATGGAGTTTGTGTCCCCCTATTGATATTTGTTCACAGTACCATGTAGTGTACTGGAACTGTGATTGTATTTGGGATTGTGTTGTTCTGGATAGGGTGGTAATATAGGGGTTCCAGATTAGAATAAAGTGTTTGACATTTTCTTTCATTGAGGTTTTAGAATGAAGCCAGTTCATGTTGAACAAGAATTTTAGGCGATTATGAACTGTTTCTATTGGGGGAATTGTTGTTTGGATGAAACGAGCGAGGATGGCTTTCTTAGTGGCAGCAGTGAATTTAATCCAGCAAGGTTTGGTTATAATCGGTTAGGGTTTGCGGTGGTACATTCTAATGCTTCTCACTCACTCAATTGTTTTTACTGACATATGAACCTACATAGCCAACCTCAATGTTACTGAGTGAAAGTTGCAGGTGTCTAGTGTCCATGTGGGCTTAAACTCATAACTGCAGTTAGACTAGAATGTGAGCAGTGTCATCTGACTGATACAAATCCATTGCATAATAGTTATTACACTTAAACGCTACTTAGCATACTGATGTGACGTTAGCCTTAAGCTATTGCCACTTTTGTCACCCAATGTGACCCTATCAGAGCTTCTTGCTCTATTGATTCAAAGCTATCATATTTTCGCTTTGATTGTAAAATAACTGGCATACATCAGAGAAAAACTGTGTAAATCAATATCCAAGGCAATGCCATGGGGGATATTTATAAAGTGTCAGAGCACTTAAATGTTTAGCGCTATCTATCCATGACACATTAACAAATGGCTGGGTAACACTTTCAATGAAAATAATAAACAGATACCTTCATTTCAATGGTTGGATAACAAACACAAACGTATGTAAAATTAATATATAGCACACAGTATGTATATAGCTTAGGCAGGCCACACCATCATCAATTTGTTCATTCAGTTGTCTATTTTATCATCTGAAACAAGCACACGGCATAAACAGATGATGAGATTTTTATTTTATAAAAGGGAGTGAACAAAATGAATTAGTCTATTAAAGGGATCATGGTTGGTCATGTTTTATTCATTTTTGGACTACTCAATCCAAAAAGGATCAGAATGATCAGGACAAACTGATATGTGTATAACCAGCTTAAGTAAAAGTGTCACAAGCCAGATAGTATTTCTAATCAAAGAAAGACTTTTTTTCAGCATCAAATCATGGTAAGAACAAAAGTCAGTAAGATGTTGTCCAAGATACCCTAAAGCACATTGCCCAAAATAGATCCTTTTCTTTCAAATCATGACCAGACGGATCAAAAGTAATGACATCACTAGAAGACCACTACATTAAACTTTGTCTATAATGAGAGAGCACAGCAACAATAAAAAAAAAATCATTAAAAAAATTAGAGGCTCAAAATGAGCAAAAATACTGTCAAAAGAAGGTTAGCTAGAAGTTGTCTTCAAGGATGAGTAGCGGGTTCTACACCTCTTCCCAGAAAAGGAAAAAAATACTTCATTCTTGGTGGATCATAGAAAAAAGTCATGTTATCTAATAAATACAAGTATGTTATGGCAATAACCATAAAGGTTTATGTAAGAAGACAAACAGAAGAGACCACAGTGCATAAAAACAGCACTGAAATATTGGTTATGGAATTTCGAAGTATAAGGCGTATTGCCCACTCTGCAGCTAATTGACTACGCCATGTCAACATAAATGTACGACTCCATTCTTCAAAGACGTGCTTTATGCATAAGTTTAGGTGGATTCATACTACTGCAGGAAAATTACCCCAAACACTCAAAGTTATGCTGCAACTACTTGAAGATGAAAAATGAGGAAGAGGTGCTGACTGTAGTGGGTTTCATCTTGGAAGGTACATTTCCTGTTTTTATTGTTTTGAGATGTTTGCAGCCTACAGTTATGTTTTATAAACTGGGCATTCTGAAGCCTATGTACTATCTGAAGGTCCATATAAAACAATGGATGAAGCAGGGTTTGCTTACTTCATAGAAAATAAAAACAAAGCAGTACAAATCAGGAATTTAAATATGACATTTAATAAATAACTGTTATTGCATACCATTTTTATCTTGTTTTTGATGCGCACACACAAAAACACACAACTTGAGATGAACTGAAAAGCCAACTCTGAGCCAGGCCATTCAGCATTAAACTTCAGTAATGCTCTTGTAACTAAATGGGTACAAATCTCTACTACAATCTCCCAAGACCTAGTGGGAGGAAGCCTTTGTTGATGAGAGGAGGCTGTTATTGTAACAAATGGAGAATCATCTCCAAATGAATGTCCATGGATTTGGAATGACATTTTCAACATGCAGATATGAATTTGATGTTTGGTTGTCCACATACATTTGCATGTATTGTACCTTGACTACTATTTTTCTTTATATGATTGTTATTAGGGCAGTTTGTTAGAGGCATGTTAGAGGGGCTGCAATGGAGTAAGTTTTGTAGAGTCAAGTACAAAAGCAATCTTCTGCCTCAAAAACTATTGTCCTATATCTTGCATTGTTTAGATAAGTGGTGCTCAACCTACGGCCTGCAGAGCATATCTGTCCCGCGAAGCATAGGTATCGTATTGGTGTGGAGCTAAGGTATAATGTGGCTATCTGCCCACACCTGGAAGTCTCCTGCCACTGGAGCTCCTGGGATATGCAACTTTACCTAAATAAAGTCGCATATCCTAGGAGCTCTGGCAGCAGGAGACTTCTGGGAGGCAGGCAGATAGCCGCATTATTTCTCCGCTCCTCACCACAAATCCCAAGAGCAATGGTGGCAGGAGATTCCTGAGAGGCAGACACAAAGACAAGAGGTTGAAGCAGGACCACGACCTATAAAGTCACATATCCCAGGAGCTCTGGCGGCAGACAGATAGCCGCATTATACTCAGCTGCACCAAAGACAAGCCAGCACATAGGTACAGGGGAGACTTTGAGAACAGATAATGAGAAAATTGTCGCAGTCACAACTTTATTATGTAAAATTGTCGCAGTTGTACCTTTAATATTGATCGAGACTTTGAAGTGGACCGTGAGCACTCACATCGTAAATTTATATGGTTCCCAGGCTGAAAAAGGTTGGCTATCAATGGATTAGATCTATAAAGCTGGCCACATATAAAAGACATACATATGGCAATAAGGGGGTTATTCACTTAAAGTGTGAATTCGACTGTCGTATTCGCAAACAGTGGATTCCCATAGCATGAACCGCTACAATTTCCCCATTGTAAAGTTGCAACAATTTTTTAATGTTAAGATTGCGACAATTTTCCCATAATAAAATCGTGACTGCGACAATATTTTCATTATAAAGATGTGACTGCGACAGTAGTGGCCTATTGCAACTGTCTTTATCTGGCGAATTCGCATCTATACGCAACAATTCGGACTTTAGTAAATAACCCCATAAATCTCAGTCTGAATCTGTGTGAGCAAACCAGATATTCAGTTATCCACAGGTGTAAAAAACAGTATTTTGCATATCTGTTTCCATAATTTCACAAAGGAAAATGGATCGTACTTATGAAAATCCACAAAGTTTTAGTAAATATTGAAGTGAAATTTCTTTTTTTTGGTCATTTGTGCAATATTAAAGTTCCATTACTTTGCATAGTCTATCTAACCATTTATTTATTCATGGAACTACATCAATCTTCCTGTCGAGTTAATAAAAACAGTCACTAACTGCAAAAAAACGATATTTTATTTTCTGCGAGACTGGCACCATGACAGATTTGACTCCAAGAGAGAATCATGTGTTGAAAAGTTGAAGGAAGCACAAGTAGAAGAAAACTTTACAAATTGTAAAAATTTTGAAAAAAAAAAAAAAAAAAAAAAGAATATTTGTACAATAAAAGGTTTTTTCATCAGGTTTTGTCCATTTCAAATGAAGGGATTCTTGAGTGAACAAACAGATCAAAATTCTCCTTGTTGTAAAAATCCCCAAATCCCACTACTTGATAGTAAGCATTAACAGATAGTGATGGCAGACAGTTGCCCTTCTTTAGTACAGGCATGGCAAGTTTAAATACAAGCAGTAACATTAAACATGTGATCTAGCTCTTTAAAGTACACCTGGCACCTCAAAATTATAATATTAATTTAGGTTGTACAAATAAAATAAACATTTTTATTTAAAAAATGTACCTTTATACAGTGTTTCTCTCAATCATCTTCCCTGCTTTTTCTTTCTTGGGTCGGGTGATGTTGATTGACATTATAGCTCCTCCAATCAGATCCCTGCTAGACCATGATTTAAGGGATCTGATTGGAGGAGCTATAATGTCAATCATCATTTAGCACCACCCACCTGGCACTTGGGGAAGAAAAGTCGGGCTGACAGGGAAGATGACAGAGAGAAATGCTGTATAAAGGTACATTTTTTAAAATACATATATATTTACAAAAACGATTATTTCATTAGTAGAACCTAATTTAGTATTAGTTCTGAGGTGACAGGTGCACTTTAAGACTACTGTTTTTAACATGAATTCAAACTGATCAGAACATATTCCACTCCTGTCACAATTTGTCTTTAAATAGAGATGCCTATGAAGCAGGCATGCTTCAATCAAGGGATCTGAGCTACTATCAGATCTTCATCAGGTGCATTAGTCATTAGTTTACCTCCTTGGGCTGATGGAGCACAGGCTGTTTGATCACTGCATTTTCACAGTGGAAAGTCTTTGTAATCAGTTCCACAATGCATCTATCGTACCAACCAAGTCTCTGTAACATCAATTTTTGGTCTGGAAAAACCTAATTTACTGTTCTCAAGCACAGATGGATTGCACCATGCATTACCCATTACAGATGCAGGGGAGCAGATCAATAAAAATGTGTTGTCCAAACAGCCTTAGTACAACATTGCCACGGTCAAACAGCCTCAGCATGCATATTGTAACACTAAACTAGAAACGCTAATAAATATGCTTGAGTGGTTTATCTATGAAGCAAGCTCCTCACACAAACTTGCACCAGTGGAGCAGTACAAATATCAGGGATAACCAAAACCTGATCTTCAGCTATTGAAGAACTACAACCCCCAGCATTCCCACCACCACAAGTTAAAGAAGTTAGGTGTTGCTGGAATCTGTAGTTCTACAAACTTAGCCAATTCATTGGGATGAGTAAGAATTTCCATAACACAACCTGAAGGCAGAACATGCCCCTCTGCTTGGCATTGCCATCCTCTGATGCCTAACACTATCAAAACACATTGTGATGTTATGTTGTGTTCACCTAGTTGTGAATAAAGCAATATATCTCACAACACATCTGCCTTTTTTCTGAGGCACTTGTTATGACTTTACTGCCTCTCTGTCTGTCTTTTCAGATGTTCCCTGACAACAGGAAATGTCTTATCATATCTGAATAGTGACGAGTCCACTCCTTTACCCATCCATCTTTCACTACTAGCAGGGCTGAGAATAAAAATCTGGGAGTGCACATTAAAACAACTATCTGCAAAGGGTTAAACTGAGACACAAGAAATTGTAACAGGCAGCCAAGCCTAATCTGTTCCTTCCTAAAGATAAGGGCCCACTAAGCACATATGCATAGGCAGCAGAGAGGTCTATGCATGCTGCATCCAAGGGATTAAAGTGTCCTTTTTTTTTCCTCCTCAAGCAATTATAGACACCTTTAAATGGCGCCCAGCAGGTAAAGTCACAGCACTGAAATAACTACTCAAGGCATCAAGTAATTGCATTAGTGGGTGAGGTGATAATTACACCGAGTTGAATAATTCATTATTTAGGCTATTTGTAATGCATGCTAATCTGCTGTCATTAGACACAGTAAGAAACACTAGGCTAGGTAAGGGTGGTTAAATGCACCTCAATTGGAGAACAGGGGCCTCCACAGGTTAATAGTTCTTGGACTTGGGAATGATCGGAGGAATTACCCTAAAGGTTAAACAGCAGGAGAGGACTTTTAGCCTGTAGATGCTCTCCTTACAACTGTTCCTGTACATATAAGGTAACCTGAAATTTATTACCTGGACAGTGTAATAACAGAAGAGTGCATGTGCTCTATCACACAGGGAAGGGACCTACAACCAACACATATAACACAAAGTACCAAAGACAAATAACAATGTTCTTAATGAGTCACTTTAGCAGCAAGAAGAATATTCCATATGCCACTGTTAAAGGTGACAATCTGGGGTGTGATTAATATTCTTTTTTCCTTTTATAGATGCAGGGATGATGTTTTTGTTCCCCAGCCTACTGGGTAATTCTCTGGGTTTGACACTGAATCTAAGAGCCTGGAACTAAACCTGAAGCTTAGAGTAAAATTCTTCATATTATCCTCTGAGTAAAAGCTTTGTAGCAGTAGTACAGTGCCTGACTGAGGCACCAAGGAACCACCAGAGATGTTGGTCAAAATGGTCTTCCACCTATTCACAAAGAATTCACCAGAACTACTATTATAAATGAGACAACGGTATCAAAGAATATACCTTTATACCCATCAGTGGTTCTTGATTTAGATCAGTTAGAATGTTCCAATGTATAGTAAAATGTTTTGCCTCCATAAATTAAGTTAAATTAGTTTTACACATTCAAATAGAGAAATAGAATGATGTCATATAGGCAGACAGATTTGGTCCATACGACTGTAACCCAGATCACCAATATGGTATGAAAATCCCTCCTATAAAGTTCAGTTAATTTATTCCACTGTCCGGCTGGATCAGAGTTTCCTTCAACTGCCTTTAAAGAATTCATGTAAATAAAAATCCACTCACTGTCATGGATGTTAGATGTAAAATATTGATGCAGTAACCTTCTTTATATTGCAGTATGCAATATGCAGTAACCTTGTTATATTTACAGTTCTTGGTACTATACAAAATCCAAAAATACTAAAAAAAAACAAATTTGTGCCACAAAGGTGAGGATTGGGGTGTTTTAAACAAAAAATGTTACAAAATCGTATTATAAAACAAAAACTTTGGGTTTTCAAAAAGAATTTCCCTGGTGAACGGCACCTTTAAATGTTTTACTTTTTCAGTGTTCATCGTATACTTGAAATGAACAAGGAAACAAGAACATTTGATGACCATCTATAAAAACATATGTATTAAAAGCTCTAGTGTGAACGAAAGGGATTTAGTAAAAATCATACATGTGGCAGCCATCTTTACTCCAAGTTTACATGATTGCTACTAAAGCTCTGCCATTGGCCTATACACTGCACTGCCTGTATACGAGAGGCTCCTGCAGACTCAGGAACATTAGGATTCTAAGGGAAGTTGTGGTATTTGTCTTCATTCTATCTGACTGTCCTCGTGTGTTATTATTAGGAGCTGTCAAGCAGCTGTGCGGAGCAGAAAAAATGGCTTCACTTGGCTGTGAAGTTGAATGCAAACAGGCACTTCCAGACATTAATGCTGTGCTTCAGACAAGAATGAAGGGAAGATGCTATTCCATTCACTGCCACGGACGTATGCAGTGAACAGCGGACACCTTTACCTTGCAACAGAGGGCAAAGGTTATACTTCTAAAACATTTCCTACCCTATGATCCACACTAGGTCAGCCTTTCAAGCTCTCTAACTGTTCCAAATTACAACCCTTCCCTTCTCAGCAAGTCATTGGTGACTGCAAAAGAAACTCTACTCTAGGTCCTTTAAGACACCCTATCATCCCCATTAATTACATTTTATGTCTTACTGCTTGTTTACGATAGGCAATTTTGCTGCCTACAAAAATCACTATCATTGATTAAATAAAACCAAAAGGAACATAATACATTAACACACATGATAGTGATAATTTCTGGCCATCACTCATATGGACATTTTACATGTCATGCAGTTATTGCTGTGCTAGTTAATCCAAAATAGCACTAAACAGCAGTTGCAGTGTAGTCGCAGCATTACATGCTTAAGGCTATTAAAATTGCAGCGGAATCATACTAACATCACAACAACTGTAAACTGACATTTTGCTACAAATTGTAAAATAAATTTTCAGCTTTTAAGAAGCAGATACTGAGTTGCCAGTGTAAATGAGCCCTTATTCCCACAGTGCCCTTACTCCCACTTACATTAACTTAGTCAGTTTTATCATATAAGATATTCCATTATAAGTATAATATTAGTAACATAATGTGCATTCCTCCAATTCTGCACTGGCTTTTGATCTCATGTACTATGTTAATTAATAATACTTATAATAATTAATAATACTAGGACTCAGTGGCCAGGGCCCCACTGGCTGTTTTGTAGCTGAGCTGGAAAAATAGTAAATAGTGAATTATTTCCTTAGGGGATATAGCAGTGTGTTGCTGTCCATTGGGGGTAGTGCTGAACTGGCTGCACAGCTGGTAATTAATAGCACAGGTGCAACCTATTGACATTCCTTAGCTCTACAAAAAGTCAATCACTTCCTGCTTCCTGGGCTGGTCTCTTTATTACAGGTCCTTTTGCAGCCTTCATCTTCTAACATTTCATTTCTCTGGGTACTGGTCTAACCTAATTCTCCATTTATGATTTATTTTTCTGTCCTGTCCTGACCCTGATTCAATTACTAACCACTCTTCTATTTGTTTGTTATTGACTCTCTTCAGCCTGATGTGGCCCTCACTTGATTGCAGGGACTGGAAAGGGAAGGCAAACAGTGCTCTTAGCACTTCAGAAGAAGCACTTGAAGGAGAATAGAGCTTTGTAACTGTACAGAAGCATTGTGCAATGTGCTAGGGAGGGGGGACCCTGGAGTTTCCCAGGTCCCAGCCCCAGTCACTAAAACTGGCCCAGATTGCTAGCACTACCTAACGTGTGGGATCTCAGTCTTTCCCTCTGCAGAAAGTCCAGAACCCAAAAGGGCACTGGTGAACACTAAGGCCCTTATTCACCAAAGTGCGAAGTGAGCTGCGAAGTGAGCTGCGAAGTGTTTGACTCACTTCGCACTTGGTGTTATGCGCATGCTGATGTCCTGCATTGTACTAACCTTACTGTACTAACATTGCCTAGAAGGTGGACATAGGCACATGTGCTAAACAAGACTTAAAGAAGAACTAAAGCAAAAAAACAAAAAAAAAAACAAAAAACTTACCTTATATTAAGTTGAAACGTTGCAGTCACAGCTTCATCTGAACTACACTTCACTGAGGCAGACTTCACAGGACACAGGAGCCAGCGCATGGAAAAGGACTCACATCATCACGCTCATTGCGGGGAGTGTTCTCATTGGCTCCACAATGAACACAATGACATTGAAACCCTTTTGCACCGTCGATTCGATAAGTGGGTGGAGCCTCATGCTGGCTCCTGTGTCAGCCGAAGCGATGTGAAGTCTGCCTCAGTGCAGTGAAGTTACAGTACAGATGAAGCTGTGACTGCAATGATTCAACTTAATATAAGGTAAGTTTTTAATACGTCTTTTTTTTATTTTAGCTTTAGTTCTTCTTTAAACTACCGTAACTAGGGACTTAAAAATTTCTTTTTCTAAATATTTATGTTTTCTGTCCCAAACTGAAAGAACAAATTTACTGGTCCCTGGGGATAATAACTTTAGTGTAACTTTCTCACTGACTCAAAAAAAAAAAAATCTAAATTACAACCTCTCTCCTGATGGAAAAGAATGAATAAATATGTTATCATGGATATATATTAAAGTCAATGAGTATTGACTATGCTAGAATCAGTAAGTAATGGCAAATTGGGTATTTAAATAAAATATTGTGGTACACATCTCTCTGGCAATGAAAAGGTTAAAGAATAACTAAAGTGTTGTTATACTTGGGATGATTCATGATGGATGGTCTCAATATACTTACTGCCATAGATCTTTTTGTCCATCGGTGCCTAATGCTTCTCGTTTCATTGATCTTCTTGCCTTCTGCTTCCAGTGATGCTTTACCCTTCCATTCTGCCTTCTCTTCTTCATTGCTGATGTGAACAACTGCAGAAGCAGCATTATGACCTAAAACTGCGTCTGCACATGTGCACATCAGTGATGTTGAAGAGGAGAAATTAACCTGAAAGGAATCATTACTCTGGAAGCACAAGAAAAGATGATCAATGAACCAAAAAGCAGGAGGCAGCGCCTACAGTGGTAAGTATATTGAGACCACCCATGATGAGTCACCCCTGGTATAACAAGCACTTTAGTTCTCCTTTAACTGACATCTGCAGAGAGTGTTAGGGTCACAGGAGAAAAGATGTAACTCATTCTCATATACTATTATAGTTCTAAAAGTATTATTTTTTTTATTCAGGACCATGGACAGCAGGGAACATGCTGGCTACTGCTCCTATGTAGTTAGCATTCATTCCCTTTCATATAAGAACAGTACAAAAAGAATATGGTCCTTCACATAACACAAAATGTCATATAAAAGACTTGCACATTACTGCATACTCAAACCTATATCATACCAGGGGAACATGCAGTGATGGAACACAGTGCCACAAACTACACAAAGGCATTAGCTGGGCAGACAGCTTAATTGGAACCAGTGCCACAGAGAGCAAATATCTTCTTCCAGTTTATTTCTAGTTATACAAGCTTTATCTTGTCCATTGCAAAACAGTCCAGATAAAAGATCCAAAAGAAAATAAAAAAAAAAATAATATTTTTTTCCCAGAGCCATTAAATGAGATCATCGTTTGTCACAAGGAAAAAAAAGAATTTCTGTCCATTTTGCCACTTCACCAACCCAGCTTATTCATCAAACTCTCTGATTTGAAATTTGTGACCAATTCAGATGCTTACAATGGCCACGGACAGAGCTCTTGGCACTACTTTGAATGCAAGTGCACAGGTAATTCACCCATTCATCATGTGTTGGACTGCATTGAAGTAACAAATTTGGCAAGGTGTACTGTGTTGCATTTGTCTGTTTGACTTTGCCAGATCAAAGAGGTGAATTAGGGGGATAATGGCAGTGCGACTGTTTGTAAAGCGACTATTCATTTAAAATTGACAATAAAGACTACACCAAAGCGACATTATGAACAGGATGACATCACTGTACTTCACTGGGGGGATTTGCATTACTCTGCAATCTACTACTGTTCGATTGACTATGCCACACGACATAAAAAAACAATGTCTTGCACCCTTTCACTTCTTTGACCAGGGCATCCATCAATTAGCAAATGAAGGAGTAGCAAATTCACGACCATCAGGAAATGGTAAACCAAAGTGACACAAATTCTCTTCAACAGTCGAATTGGCCCTTTATTTTCTACCTTTTTTGCACGACTGTCTAGTGCAGATTTATGCATAAGCTTAATAAATGTATTCCTCCAGTTTTGATAAAGTAAACGTGTGTGGGGGGGGGGGGGGGGGGGGAAGAAAACTTGGAGAGAATGTATAGCAGAGTTTATAATTCATTCAGCTACTCACTCTCCTTGTCTGAATTCTTAATTCTTATATCTCCCCCTCTTCTTTACACAAACACTACCATGCTAATGTGGCTGGGCTGACAGACAAGATGCTCTGCTCTCTGAATTTCATTTATATAATTAAAAATGACAGCTGAATCTTGCCCGCTGACGACCTCTGGACCCACCTCCCTCCCCTGTCTCCCCTCCTCTGGAGGCTTGAGCTTGACTGATTGCTGTCAGTCAGAAGCCAGGGTGTGGGTGGGGAGGGAATGAGACTATGTCCACCAGCCATGAACTCTGACCCTTTCAGTGGCGCTGAAACAGATAATAACCTTAAAATGCTATTAGACTTTAAAAGCAGGCAGAAGAAGCTTGTGCAGGTCTCCCTGCTCCTCTCTGGGGGAAATACACCTTCCCCCTTCCACACGCTCACAGGTGAAAAGGACTGACTATTTTTGATGTTTAAGTGGAGAGTTTTGGGCTCATTTTCAGTAGTTTTTATTTCATCCTTAATTGGTAACTCTTTCGAAAAAGAATAAAACTGCAATTACTATTTCAGTGCAAGTACAGGTTATAAAGCAGGAACCTGCAAATCCCCTGGATGATTGTAATCTTTTTTTTTTTTTTTTTTTTTTTTTT
>WMED01003704.1:0-21767 GCA_019650415.1 Pipa parva
CACAAAAACTAATCACTGTTTGAGCGGAGTGATAAAACGTATGCTATTGTAAAGGAATAGTAGATTATGACTCAAATTTAAAACTAACAATTTCATGTTTGGTATCCAGATGGGACTCATTTTCAAGATAAATGAAAACAAGCCTTCTCTATGTAGGTTTTGCCAGTAACAAGAATCTTATGAAGACTTACTGGAAACAATTCTGATACACATTAAAACTGTGCTGTGACATTATGGTAGATGTTCAGATAATGCAGAACCAAACAGGTGGCCATATAAGGGATGTCTATCATAGAAAAAAAAATTGTTTCTAAAATGCAAACTGTCTGCATAGAACAAATTGGACACCACAGAATATGAAATTTCAGTGAAACCGTTTCAAAACATTACTAGTTTTAAATTTATAGAAGCAGATGGAAAGAAATTTGTTGATAAACATGATCCATTGACAAATTATAGTTCTCCAATCTTCCAAACACGCTGTGGCACAATATGGCAGACATACAGAAGACACTACCAAACAAGCGAGTTTGAAAGAATCTGGCTCACTACACAGAAGATGGAAAAGAGAATTATGAAAAGTTTGAAGTCAGAAGCACACTGGAATTTTTACAGCTGCAATTTTTTCTTAGAAAACTGTTGACTCAACGACCTGCTTAGCCCAAAACTGGTACCCCACAAATAACCCTGGGATCACAGACTAAAATTGGAGATAAAGTTAAGAGTATTTGAATCACCACTAAGCTTTAAAAGGAATAAAGACCTACTAGAAATTAAAAAGCAAGAGGGGAGTATTTTTATTGAGGACGCACAATCTAAAGAAGTACATTCCAGCCTCAAATCAATAGTGAAAACCTTCTTAAACTAATCACATTTCTGAGCAGGTTTGCTTTGTGAACTACTGCCAAGCACAAAAATGAAGAGTACCAAAAACATAAGCCTACAGAAATTTTCTATCTTCTCATTAGTTTTTTTTCCTTACGCTTATTGAGTTAAGGTTATACAATAACTCTCAATATGCAGGCAACAAAAGTCAAAACAAAAATACCACCACCCTGGTTGGGTGCATTAGTTAGGTTAGACAAGCATACACCCATGGAATCAGGCACACAGCATATGGATTTCAAATAAGCGTTTTCAATTACATGGGTTGGGGCAAGAATTAAATATAAATAAGCAGTATACTTACACAAATTTAAAGGTGATGAGGAATTGGGTGACCAAAATGATTCCATGTTTCCTTTACAGGCAGGAGAGGTTTTCACTTTCTTAGCAGGTGGAGTACCCGTGGAAGGAGGTCTAGAGTGAGGAAGGCCTGTGAGAGGGGATTTGGATTGGACCCCAGCTTCTGGCATTTTCCCATGGAGTCTTCCAGCCTCTGATTTTATAGGACCACGTCGGGCTTCAACTAATTTATGACGCGCACCTCCATCAGGTGATAATGAATGAGATGAGCCAGTTTCTCTAACTTTGATCTGTGAATTAGCAGAGGCCCCACTGGGACTCTTAAAACGAGCAACAGACTCTGAAGGTTCTCTGTTCTCAGCTAGCCTAACACTGCCTTCGGTATTCAAGGAGGGTGAGACAGTTTCTGGCTTTGAGGCGCTATCATTCTCTTTACCAATAACATCAGTCATCTTGGCCAATGTACCAGAGTCTGTTAACTTAGCCCTTGCAGTTCCGTTGCTGGCTTGACTTGGGTTCATTATAACTTCTGAAGAGGTGCTCTCTTCAGGAGGTTTGGCATTAGTGTCTGTTTCAGTGGATTCTTTTCCAGATAAACGCTTCTTGAATTCTTCGTTTTTGATTAAAGAGTTAAGGGTGGCAATAGGGGAGCCCTTGGAATCAGGATCATTTACCCCCAGGTGGCGCAGATGAGCACGGGCATGGCTGGAAAGCCCTTTACGAGTCTCAAACCAGGCACCGCAGAACTGGCAGTCTGTGTCTTTGCCAGATTCTCCATCTAGGGCTGAAGGGAAAAAACAAAAAAGGAGAAAACACAAGGGAAAGGAAATGATGTAAATGAAATGATGGGTAATACAAATGTAAAAATAAGGATCAGCATAAAGTAAAATGGAATAAATAGAAAACAAACAAACAAGAAGAACCAAGAGGTGACAGTCTCAAATAAAATGAGTAATTTATGGAGGAATTGAACAAATAAAGTGGATATGAATGGAGAGAAAATGAAAGTGCAGAATGAGTTTTGGGGACATTCCAGGGGGGAAAAAAATTATGAAAAGTAGGAACAGCAGGAGGGAAGAGGGAGAAGATGTGAATAAAGAAAGGTAAAATAAGCTGAATATTAATAGAGGTGCCTGCCTTTCCCCAGCTGACAGTTTAAGAGGAATCAACTCCCACCCTCCAGTCAGAGGCTTCCCTGCACCACTCACTCAGATTCAGGGGACCGTCCTCGTCCCCCCACTGGCCCTTTGGGGATCCTGGCCGGGGGCTTCCTGCTTTCTTGGCCCCCAATAAGGATTCGTCTTGTGGAAGCTTGCCCTGCTTGGCCAGCTCGTACAGGAAGTCAATGGGGGCCCCACTGCTCTCCGACTCTGCAATACCAAGGTGCCGCAAGTGGGAGCGTGCATGGCTGGACAAGCCCTTCCGGGTCTCGAAGCATGCTCCACACACCTCACATGTGGTTTGAACTTGGCCTAGCGGGTACCAATCACAAGCTGGATTACTTGGGGGAACCATAACAAAAACAATAAATAAAATAAATACGAGGGGGCCATTAGGTTCCACCAAGCGAACCCTGAAGGAATAGAAGGCCTGCACTACTAGGCACCTAGAAGACACTGATGGGTAGCAAAACAGCATTTAATGTATCTCTATTTTAAATGCATGCAAATAATATGCAGTCAGGCCAGTTATGTACGTCAGTGACATGCAAGCTAAAACAGGGATATCATTAAATCATCCAATACGAATCAATCTCCCATCTCTACTATAAAGATCATTTCCCCACCCATGACAGCAACTTTTTCCTCTTCTTATGCCAGAAGACTACTGATTATCAGGGATGTCCAAAATTTGGCCTTTTGTTGAACTAAAACTTCCAAGCATCCACCAACAAAGAGTAACAAAACAAAAATGAAAATTAGTTAATGAAAAAGAGGAATTGCACAAAATTAGGAACATGTATCTGATAGCATAAATCAAAGTGTAAAAGAACTTATGGAAAAAATGGAAATAAAAAGGACAGATTCAAACTAAATTGTTAAGAAGATAGCACAAGGAAAATTCATATTATGAAAATATTTTAAAAAGGTGGAAATGCATGCAGGGTACACAGGAGAGTGAAAATCATGGAAAGAAGAAAGGGAAGAGGACAGGAAATAAAGAGGAAACAATAGGTGCCTGCCTTTCCACAGCTGACCCACCCCTTCAGTCAGAGGCTTTCTTCCACCACTCACTCAGATTCAAAGGACTGGGGCAGTCCTCATCCCCCCATTGGCCCTTTGGGGATCCTGACTGGGGGCTTCCTGCTTTCTTGGCATTCAATATAGATTCGTCTTGTGGAAGCTTGCCCTGCTTGACCAGATCATACAGCAGGTCAATGGGGGCCCCACTGCTCTCCGACTATGGAATACTAAGGTGCCGCAAGTGGGAGCGTGCATGGCTGGACAGGCTCTTCCGAGTCTCGAAGCATGTGCCACACACCTCACATGTGGTCTTGACTGCTGTTATGCGCTCGATGATTTCCTGCACGCGCACATCAGCGAACGCTTTAAAGGGATTCCAGTCTCGGCAAGGCGACTCGAGTGGTCCCTTTAAAGCGTTCGATGTCTGCATACAGGACATCAGCGAGCGCATAACAGTCTGTGCGAAGTGAGGCGAAGGATCCAGACCTCACTTCGCACATTGCTGAATTACCCCCAAAGTCTGAAGTGTCTTCATTTCAGAAAATGCAATGGATATACAGATAATACAATCATATGAGTAACACAAAAGCAAAAACAAGCAAATAAATAATCTGAGACATTTAAAAGGAACAGTACCACCAAAGATTGAAAAAATGTGTTATTTGGATTAACAGTTATTCTTAACCATTCAATATATCCAGACAGTTTAATATAACCTATTGTTTGTAAATGAACTACAGATAATACATAATGATGACTTGGAACAGAAATCAATAAAAATGTAAGTATTTTTAATCACAGATAACATGCACTAAATTATAACTGTGTAAACTATTCTCAATTTTGATGTTACTGTCCTTTTAAATAAGCTAAAGGACTGAATTTTTACTATAAAGTAAAACTATCTTCTACAACAACATGCCTTATGTAATTAATAGTAGAAAATAGTTTTAGCTGCATTAGGCCAATTAAATAAAGAAAGCAGTGCTGTAGTAATAAGAGATACTTTGAGGGTTACAGTTAATTGTTTTGGACATGCTTTCTAAGGCTAGGTTCACACTAGTGCATCATGCTCAGCGCATAAAACACCAGTGTGAAAAAAAAAAAAAAAAAATTCCGACTAGCGTCTTTTTCTTTTAAACTTACCAGCGACAGTGTGAACGCTCCCTTGGCATTCACATCACTTCCTGTGTGGTTGCAGCGTACAATACGCTGGCCAAAATGTGACACACAGTGTTCTGGACCTAGTGTATGCACATCATATGCTAGTGTGTCTGGAACTATGCGAGTAGCATCCGCTTTTGTTGAGCTGTATTTTTTTTCCTCACACCAACGTATTATGTGCTGCAAATTATACGCTAGTGTGAACCTAGCCTAAAGACGCAATCCCTCCTCATCAGGTCAAAGCAGTACTTAAGAATACACAATTAGCAAATCTAAAGTGTGCTAGTCCATGAGAAAACAAGTAACAGCTAGCCATAAAGAGCAAGGTTTATCATAACAAAATTAAGATCTGTCAATAAAGACACCATAGAGTGCAGTGCAGGGGACAGGACTGTGCCTGGCCTACATCATAAGCTAATTAAAAGTGTACAAGATTATACAGACATGATGAATTGGCAAGAGGAAGTGGAAAAAAACACACAACTTTATTCTAAGTGATGATTTGTAAGAATTTCAATATTTAGCCCTCACCTGAGTCTTAAAAAAGAAAAGTATCATTTTGAGTTCAAAACTTTCCTTTCTGGAGTGCTGTTGAGTTGTCCTTTAATTAAATTTCCAGATTTTAAATGCTGTGGGATATGCCAAAATGCACATTTTGTGATTATTATTATTATTTAAATAGTGTATGTTGTGCGTTTGTTCTCGTCTGCCAAAGAAAATCTGTAGAGAACAATATTAATGGAAAAAAAGTGTTCACATTAGAATGCTTACTTAAATTGTAAGCTCTAAAGGGAAGGGACCTCCATCCTCTTGTGTTTATCACAACCTGACACTTAAAGTGATTTTATGCTTGTAAATTACTCACTTTTAATATGTAATGCATTTTTCCTATGTCTGTATTTCACATTTGTATTGAATTGTACAGCGCTGTGTAAATTTGTGGCGCTTTATAAATAAAATTATACATTCACACATTAGCATTCCATTGAGAGCATATTACACTATAACCTGCGCTATTTCTTTGAGCATATGACACGTGGTGTATTTTATGCGACTAGATTAGTTTCAAGAGGAATTTAACAGTTGTGATCAAACACAGCATATCAATGCAATGCGTTCAAACTGACATTTCATTAGGATTCTCTTTGTAGTAGCAAAAAGGCAGCAAACAAAGTTTATGAAAATACGCTAACAAAGAAAATGCTCTACAAATCTTAGGAACGGGATTCAACAATCCAACTGGGAACTTTGGTAGACTTTTCTTCACAGAACTTTTGCCTAGATTTGATGTACTTAAAGGATATTACACCAAATTGTCCTCTGCTGGACTGATAATGCATCCTGCTTTTAGTGGAGAGGATTTTCTTTGTCAGTGAATTTTCATAAGCACTTTTTCCCTTCTTTTTTTGCTATTAAAAAATGAATTCGAATGAATGTCAGTTTGCAAAAGCAGCGCATTTTTACGCTGTGTGTGATCGCAACTGTTAAATTCCTATTGAAACTAATCTAGTTGCATAAAATACGCCGCATTGCATATACTCAAAGAAATAGCGCAGGTCGAGTTCCAACATAATATGCTCTCAATGGATTGCTAATGTGAAAACTTTTCTTGCATTAGCATTCTCCTCTACGGGTTTTCCCTGGTATCTATGCTGGGCGTATTTTCAGAGATTTTTTTTTTTTTTTAATACGCTGTACACAATACGCTAGTGTGAACTTAGCCTAAAGGCTGATTTGCAAAGCAAAATATATATATTATTTTATACACAAAGTAGGATTTTTGGAAACAGATTGAATATATGGTAATTATAAATTAATTGGAGGAATTTTCAATTTTTGGTGTTAACTGACCTTTCAAGTTGTGTATGAGGTTTGTTGGTTATCTAAACGCCAAATGATGGGTGGTGTTCAGGAAAGATTTCTTTCAGAATTTGAGGTCATCAGTGGTTGTAAATGAATGTATTACTTTGAGTGCAATGTTCTTTCGTGACTAGTGGCACTTTTATGCTTGACAAGTTTATCACTTATTACCACAGTATTCATCTTTCATAAATATATTAAATCAATTTCATCATTAAAAAAAGTAAATGATAACAGGCATAAAGGCATGTCTAATCTGCAACCTTTAGCTTCTTAAACTAAATCTCCCAGCATCCAAATGGATAAATAGAGACAAGGAAGTTGGTGTAATGAAAAGGGAAGGATGCAGAAAAGTGAAAGCATCTGTGACACTATGAAAAATGCAAGGTGTTTTGCATGGGGAAAAATGAAAGTAAAGATTAGGAATCAGTCATGCCAAAAAACATAGTTTTTTAAATAAAGTAGGAGTGAAGAGATGAAGATGTGAATGAAGACACATAAGCTGAGTATCAGTAAAGGTATCTGCCTTTACCCAACTGACAGTTCAAAAGGACCCCCAACACTTCCGTGTCCTTCCTGCACCACTCACTCAGATTCAGGGGACCATCCTCATCCCCCCATTGGCCCTTTGGGGATCCTGGCCGGGGGCTTCCTGCTTTCTTGGCCCCCATTAAGGATTCGTCTTGTGGAAGCTTGCCCTGCTTGGCCAGTTCGTACAGCAAGTCAATGGGGCCCCCACTGCTCTCCGACTCTGCAATACCAAGGTGCCGCAAGTGGGAGCGTGCGTGGCTGGATAGGCCCTTCCGGGTCTCGAAGCATGCTCCACACACCTCACATGTGGTTTGACCTGGGCCTGGCGGGTACCAATCACAAGTTGGATTACTTGGGGAACCGTTAGAAATAAATCAAAATGCTAATGCCAACTGAACCTCAAATGACATTGAAAAAAGGTCTGAAATAAGCCATCAGGAGGTCCTGATGGGTTGCAGACACAAAAAAAATTAAATAGTTTCAGAACATGCAATAGTCAAGCCATTTTTATGAGGAACAAGCAAGTTAAAACAAGACTATCATTAAAGTAATAAATGTTTATGCACTTAACTATTACACAGTTTAACTTGTAAACATCCCCAAATAGTAGGGTATTTTTATTGCCAATGGAACACTAAGAAGCCCTTTGACACTGGGGCAGAGAAATCCATAGAAAACCCAAGACAAATTGTGGTTGAGGATGTTTTGCCCCAATTGCCAACATTTCCAGATGCAGTTTACCACACAAAAGTAGGCTGAAGGCAGTTTGTTGGAGTAGACAGCAACTGGAAACATCTCCAGCTGTTTCGTGAAGATCATCCACTGAAATCTAAAAGCTGTGGTTTGTCTTATATGAATTTTCACATCAGTTTTACTGCCAGTGTCAAAAGTAATAGCGTACCATTGGACACAAATATATTTAGGGGGTAATTCATCAAGAAGCGAAGTGAGCTACGATCTGTTCGGCTCACTTAAAGGGATTCCTGTCTCGGTGAGAGCAAAAGAGTTGCCTCGCCAAGACGGGAATCCTTTTAATGCGCACGCTGATGTCCGCGTACAGGACATCAGCATGCGCATACTACTATTAGCGAAGCGAGCCGAACGGATCGTAGCTCACTTTGCTTCTTGATGAATTACCCCCTTAATGTTCACTTTGTTGGTTTTCCAGTGATAAACTTTTCTCATTTGGACATTTTAGGGGTTATTCACTAAGGTGCAAATTCAACTGTGGAATTCCCATAGTAAATCCGATACAATTTTCCCATTGTAAAGTTGCAACAATTTTTTAAAGTGAAGATTGCGACAATTTTCCCATAATAAAGTCGCGACTGTGACAATATTCTCATTATAAAGACGTGACTGTCTTTATCTGGTGAATTCGCACCTATACACAACAATTCGGACTTTAGTGAATAACCCCCTTTGTGTTCAAAGTTCCCTTGGTTGCACTTACAATTAAACTGTACTAAAGAGAAATAAATAACTGAAGAAGTCAAATTCTCAAACACAATGGTAATTTCTTGTTTTGTTTTATGGCTTCTTTAAAGCCTACCTGACACCAAGGGGCATAAGTTATACAGCGCATTACAGAAAATACAGCTATTTTTGCCATGATTACCCACTTTCATTATTCCCTGCAGTACCCCACTATAAATTATACTGGCCAACATGTAAAATGATAAAACAAAATATTTCAGATGAAAACAGGCAAGTTTAATTGCTAACAAGACAGGTGTGTCTTTTTGGTAGCAAATAAAATGTTTATGTTAAAATTTTCAAACAGTGCACTAGCAATTGTCATCTTTGTGAATGGGTAGTTTTGGGTATTTTGCATAGGCCTAGCCTGCTATTAGCCTAAAGCACCAGAGACACCAGAAATAATCTATGTAGGACTGGCATGGCAGTTTATCATAAACACTACCTATAACAATAATTCATGGAAATTAAATTGCTAATTTTATGAAACTATAGATAACATACATGAACTGAACTGCTTTACAAAGCCAAAGTAAAAGTAGATTATTATTTTTATGAAATGCAATAGCAATCTAGAAATTTTGCTCAGAATTTTCAGAGGAGTAGTTTGAATGTATAATAGATACAAAGGCATCATCATTTTTAACCAATTCAGTGCTCAGATCAAATCTCATTTATATTAAACAAAACAATGGATTTTGGGTCAGGGATGTCAAACATACCTTTAGCTGAACAATATCCAACCAACCACAGCTTGAAGTTGCAGTTCAGTGAGCACTAATAAACTATACGGCAGAGGATTTAAATATAGTAATTCAAACCAGCTTCCATTGAGAAATAAGGCTGTATGACAAATAGGAGGAGGATTTGGACAATAGATTTGTATCTGTCACAGTACAGATCACTTGATTTTTAAAGGAAAAAGAAAACCTAAAGCCTAAAACCCCTATCAGTAATCCCCCTCCCCTTCATGAATCACCCCAGTACTAACTGGCTTTAGTTCTTTAATAAATATGTATTACTTATGGCAATGGGAAATCTCAGATTTTGGTTTACCACATAAAAACCATACTTTTTTATGTCGATTTTGGGATACTTTATCAAGTAAATTTCTAACATAGTTAAAGATTCATAACTGCAATCACGGGGATTATGTTCTCATTACATAAGTAATGAGAACATAAAAAAAAAATTCTGCATGAGATGTATACTCTGCAGCCCCATGATTTAGCTAAATGCCAGCCAGCGTATGCTTAACAGAATCAGCCCTCTGTGGATAGCTTATGTATTAGGGGTGGCGTTTCATTTAAAGACCTACCCAGTTTTACAATTTGAAATAAGATTCCATTCCTCTGTAGAGGTTAATTTGTATAACTACAATTCAACAGTAGTTGGCTGTAAGCCCATGCTGGTAGTTAAAAAAATAAGGGGCAGTAGCTTGGACATTTCATAATGTGCATATAAAGCAAATTATGTGTTACCAGACAAGTTATTGGTATGTGTATACAAATATAAATGTAGACTAAGCAGATTAAAAAATTGACAGTGTCATAAGTTTTTAATCTTAAAATAGTAAATCCAGCTTCTTAATGACTGTTTTGAAGAGTGGGTGTAGTCATCAATATACAACATGCCACTGCCACTATAAGTGATCAGATTTGATGAGGTTTAAAAACCAAGACTGTTGTGTGTTTAAAATAAATTCTTTCAACGACCAAACATTCAGATCATCAGCAGACACTGTTAAAGTACAATACTGTCTTTTATCCACTTCTCAGAGCTAAAACTAGCTAATACTAGCATAGTGTTAAACACAATTCTGTGAAATCACAGCTGCTAGTGGGGAAAAAAAAACAACGAGAAAACTTCCCAAGCAGCTAGTCAAAAAAAAATAATTTGAAACTGAAACCATTAAATTTTTAAGACCTACAAAAAGGCTTAAAATGAATGAGTTCCTTTACTACAGCCTTTTCTTTATAGAAAAAAAATGAAAGTTACACACCACACATGCATGAGTTAGAAAATTCAATTGTCTCATATTTTAGAGCCAAACTACTGTGCAATAACCCAGCTATGAGTAACACACATGCACATTAGAATTGCCCAGTGCTTTTTTTGGAAAAAAATATTTGCCGGTATGAATTTACGGTATGGTCGCCGCTTTCCAGGCACTGGCACTACCTCTCCAGGCTGCGCCTGACAGCGAACACCTTACAGCCAATGCTAACTCGGCCAGCTAGTCGCACAGCCAATCAGATTGCTAGGATGACAGAATGGGCGGTAACTCAATGAGGGCATCGAGTAAGGGGAGACTATGTGGGAAGTAAGAGGCTGGCAGTATACTGGCAGGAAGCGGATGATAGTGAAGTGGGAGGTTTGTATGGGAGTAGCAAGAGTAGTATTTCTGCTGACCCAAAGTGAGCAGAAATACACCGCACTACACAGGCATTGCATAACAGTTAGAAACAGCAGGCTGAACACAAGTCCACTAAAGCCTACAGGGAAAGGGGGAAGTGCATTCTAAGCATACCGACACTATTCTATAGCCACTATTATACAACATTACAGGATAGCTTTATAGCTAATTACAAGTAACAAACTCATTACAGTTTATTAAAACAATCAGGTCCTTGAAATATATCGAAATGGTTTTATCAGATATGGAGGAAACCTCAATTGAACTAAGTGTTGGGACAAATAAACAGAGTGTATATAAAGGAATTACATTGTCTTCATAAAGCTACATCAGTAAGATAAATGGGGAAGTGCCCTGACAAGCACACAGACCTCTACTGCAAAGTATCACACAGTATCAGGTTAGACAAAACTACTTAAATAGAATTTTGTAGAGTGTTCCCTTGACATGGACACATAATAGTACAATACATTCGGTGTTTAATAATTAGAAGTAAAGCTGCATACAGGGAGCATGAGTAAATGAGTGGAACTAGAAACCCCAATTAAATCAAACACTGTCAATAACTCAAAAGTTAATTTTGTATGTACAGAAAGCTATCAAGACTGAAAATTTCTTTAGTAAACTATTCTCCAAACAAATGCATAGTACACAAGGCAATGAGAAAACTATTCCAAATATAACAAGATCCCCTCTACCTGTAAAACCAAACTAAACTTGTCGGTGCTCTCTTAGATTGGGCAGTGCTGTTCTTTAAAGAAAAAGAAAAAAAAGGATGCGTAAATATACTACATATTTACCTTTAGAATCCTCTGTTCTCCCTGTGCTCTGCTCTGATGGCATTTTCTCTGTTCCAGCTGGATCTGTTTTTGAAACATGGGGTCTCCCAAGATCTACTGAGGCGCCATCTTCCTCTTCTGACCCCAAAGCTTTAAGAGAAATAACAGTCTGTTTGCAGGAAATACATTAAATAATGTATTGCAAAAACTGATTCATGCAGCCACTAAAGAGATTTTTAAATTATAATTGAAACTAGTCCATCAAAAATCAATGGAAAACCATTAGTTATAGTATTAATGTAGCTAATACCATCTACAATTAAAGAATCACACTAGCCAAACTAGAAAAACTGTGCTAGAATGTATCATATGTCTACTACTAGACCGTGATGGGAAAGGGGGCACACTGCAAGACAATCAAAAAGGTCAAAGTAACTCAGCTATTTAAAAAAATTATGATGAAAACTACTTGTATAAGTGAATGAATTTTAAAGGAGAAACTGAAAATAATACACTTGCAACCTTGAAAACGTTTAAAGCTGCCCGTCCATAAACATAAATGAAAAATAACCTGTTCTTTGCTTTATTTTTCATAAAAACGTTTAGTTTTTAACGTCTGGGTGAGTTATCAGTCTGATTATTTACTCATGTCAATGAGAATGAAATGTAGCTAAAATTAAATATATAGATTGAAGTCTGTGTACAGTGGTAACAATCCATTGGACTTTTTATAAAGTTATTTCCTTGTACCACTGAATGTATTTTGGAAACACCTTGCCCTAACCAGTATTACTACTCCCCAGTTTAACCAGTTGGTTACCTGCCCCCTTCCCCCTCTGTAGTAACACTAGAACTAGATAGGAACTACTATGGGGTACCTAATAGGTCACATGTCCCAGAGACCCCCCGGCCATATTTCAGGATTGTGTTTCTCTTGGCTCACATTCCCCCCCCCACCCCCCCGGTGTATTAATACAAGTACCGGCGCCCCCTGCCCCTAATACCGAAGGTTCCGGCTCAGTTATTCCCGCCTCACCACAGGAGTCGTCCAAACTCACCCGCCTTTACCCTTCCGTTCCCAGGCCGTGCTGGAACCCCGGCCTCACCAGTCTCCTCCGCCCGCCCCAACGTACCAACTTCCTCCCGTGGCCACTGCCCCACTCCTTTTCTCGCTACGTTCCCTTCCCCCTCCTCTTCTTCTTGGCTCCTCCTCCCCGGTTTCCCCGCCTCCGCTGCCACGCCAGGCTTCTGTTCCCCGCTCTTTCCTAGCTCCCCGGCCTCCTTTGTCCGCTCGCTGGGCGCCGCCATGATAGAAATCGCAGGCGCGCGCGCGGAAGAGAAGGCCGGGAGCTGTTAGTCTGTGGAAGGAAGGCGAGAGAGCGCGCAAAGGACGAAGGGAACTACAGCTTGCGCGCTGCAGCCAGCTAGTGGGGTGGCGCGCGCTTGGCAACACCAAGCCAATCAGAAGATGGCGCGAAAACAAACGTTGGGCAAGTAGTGTGGGACCATACCATGTTACCAGCTTATACACATAGGATTAGGAAAATCTGGTCCCCTCACTATTTAACCAGTGTGAGATAGAGTTATTAGAAAGAGAATTACAGTAATGTTATATATTTAATGGTTTAAACCATTTGTGTGGTACAGTAGGGGAGGGAGTAACAGCTAGTGCAGTGGTACCAGAGAACTATTCCAGCAGCTGCTAAAAGGGATAAACCGTATTAGTGATTCTCAGTTTCACCCATGGGGCATGTTTTATATCAGTGACGCCCAACCTACATCTGGAGTTGTATATAGGCGTAAATTTGGTAGGCTAAAGACAGTTGTAATGGACTGTTCCTGTCGCAGTCGCGACTTTACTGTGGGAAATTGGCACAGGTGGAACTTTAAAATTTGTTGCAACTCTGAAGCGACGCACGTCGCAAGTTTATATGGCCCCCGGGCCAAAAAAGGTTGGACATCACTGTATATATATATATATATATATATATACATACATATATACACACACACACACACAGCAGCACTGTAAAGTAATGGGAGATGCATATTTGCTGCAGTGTGGCTATGTACAAAGCATGTCCAGTAAATGAGGCTGAGAACCACTCAGCTAGTGTATCCCCTACAGAAGCAGCTGGAATTTTTTTATTTTTAATATCCCCTGTGAGGTGAACCTCCTAGCTTTTTGTTTAAACGGGGATAATGTATTCTTAAAAAATAAAGCCATTAAGGTACATAATTCTTTAAATACCAGGCAGTGAAAGAAGCAAGATTGAAGAAAGTCCCTGCTCCATAGTGCTTACAGTTTAATCAGGAGAAAGACTTTCATACCCATATAGGGGAATAACAAGTGTAGTAACACACAGTGCTAGGTCACAAAGAAGAGATGAAAGCAGGAGTGCTTGCACTTAAGCTATAGCAAAGCTAACTTTATTACACATACACATTCAAAGCTATGTAGCCCTTATATCTAATAAAAGGCTTACATATCCTACAATATATGTATACAAGTGTCTGGACACGGCCCTTGGAAGTTAGTATATCTGGGGCAGTCTAGTGGATTTGCACTACGTACATTTTCATTACCCGAGCAAAGCGCTGTGTCATTAGTTTGTAAGAAATGCAAAAGATAAAGGCTGAGCATACACAAAAATTGGTATTTAACAAAGCTTTTATACTGACCAATAATAAGCAGTATGAGAATGTTTTGGTGAGTAGTTGCCTCCCTTTGGCAGGCAAATACCAATTTTTGTGATCGCGCAGCCTCTATTTTTCTTTCTCTGCATTTGTTAGTTTTTGTAAGCTATAGCCTTACTCATCTGAGGGCTTATGCCACGGTCTCTGCATCATAATTTTGGCGTGCATTCCTTTTTCTCCTTTTTATGCCATTGATCTGTAAGAGCCAATCTTAGGTATGTATAATGTTAATGAAAGGCATAAAAATCAGTGCTTACATTCCAAGAGGTAGGATTTGAATTCAGTTGTGAAAGAACTGAGGGACTGTTCTTGGAAAAGGGGAACAGAATTCCAGAGGTATAGGGTAGCAAGATAGAAGGGTTTAATTTGGCAAAGGGTATTATTAGTAAGTGGCGCACAAAGATATTTCCTTTGGGAAAGGAGAAGATGACTAGGGATATAGAGGCACATAAGCGAAGAGATGTAAGAGGTCAATGGAGTAAAGTGCTTTTAATTGTAAAAAAGGAGAATTCTGTAACTAATTTGTATTTTAAAGGAAAGCAATGGAGAAGGTAGATATTCCATGATAGAATGTTCCTTGTGAGTAATGATAATTTTGCCAGTAGTATTTAAAATGAACCGGAATGTGGTAAGGTGTGAAACTGTAAGGCCAGTTATCAAACTGTAAGGCCAGTTATTAAACTGTAAGGCCAGAATGTATTGCAATAGTCCAAGTATGATCCATGAAGGTTTTAGTAATTGCCTGACAGAGAAAATCATAGATCATGGCAATGTTACAGAACAAACTCTACAGTCTTAAACAGTCATACCAGTGTGCTTAGAGAAGGAAAGATGATCTCCCCAAAACAATGTGCAGAAGTAACATTGTTAATGATCACATTATCAACTGGAATGGAAAAGGTTGGAGCAGGACTCAATTTAGGTGGAAAAAATATATCAGTTCTCTTTTATTGAGATTTCATTAGAGACTGTGCTGGGCTATCCATGGGAAGATTGCCTGGAGACAGAGATTTAAGTCTTTAGGTATCGGCTTCTTACAAGTGATACTGTAGAGCAAATGATCAGGTAACATTACCCAATGAAGGGATATACAGGGTGCATAGGAAAGATCCTTGAGTAACTCTAACACAGTACAACAAAAGAGGCTTTTATTAGCACAAGAGAAAGAAAAAACTTGATTAGAAAGATCAGCTCAAACCCAAGCCACCACTTGATTATGCACATCAAGGGTGTATAGAATCTTAATATGAAGAGAGTAATTAATAGTATCAAATGCAGATGATCTGTCTAAGAGGATAAGAATAGGAAAGTGACCTTTGGCAAAGTGGAGATCATTTTTAAGTTTACACAGGGCAGTCTCAATAGAGTTCCCTAGTTGAAAACTAGATTGCTAAAGGGTCCAGAAGATGATGGGCATGCAGATAGTAAGGCAGGTGTAGACAAGATGTTCCGAGAGTTTAGGAACAATCAGCAAGAATGGACTAGGGGTGACAAAGGGTGTAAATACCCCTGAAACACTGCTCTTGTATCTTGCACTCATGGTCCAATAAAAAGGCTAAAGGGTCCAGAAGATGATGGGCATGCAGATAGTAAGGCAGGTGTAGACAAGATGTTCCGAGAGTTTAGGAACTATCAGCAAGAATGGACGAGGGGTGACAAAGGGTGTAAATACCCCTGAAACACTGCTCTTGTATCTTGCACTCATGATCCAATAAAAAGGGTTATACACCAGAATCTGCAAAACATGTCTGCATATTATTTTCTACAAAGTTCTACATTAAATGGTGATGTGTTGCCCCACATCCAGGACTTTGGAACCACCCCTAAGGACACAAATTTGGTATGCACCACAGCATATCCTTCAAGGTGTCCATGCAGTCCCCACTGTTAACAGAAACATTATTTACAAACCCACCATGCTTTGCACTCCAGCAGTATAATTCTCCTGTATGCACAATAGGCTTTGTAGCATGGTGCCATTTCATGAGGTTTTTGTTACAAAATATTTACAGGGTAATTATATTACACTTTCTTTTTTTGGCCTTTGTAAACTTAAAAAATATAAACATCTATTTACATTACTACATATTCATTCTGTGCTTAAAAATAAATGATGTTTAGAAAGTATATTTAACTATAAAATTGGATGATCTGTGGCACTTCATGAATATGTATTATTTGAAGGTCTATAGAAAACAATGCCACTGGGTGGGTTTGTTTAACCAACACATGCAACATGGCTGCTATCGGTAAAGATAAAAAAAATTTTTAAAAATCAAAGCCATAACATTCAAAGAATTTAACTACAAATGTAACATTTTTACAGGTGTTCTGTTTAAAGGGGAGGTAAAGTCACAGGCTGGCTAGCATGCTAAATGCCAGCTAGCCTGTGACTAGCTTAACTCCCAATCAGGGAGAAATTTGGCTTATTAATAACATCCAGAGTCCTCCATTTCATGCTTAGGGTGAAATTTAATAAAATAAAAAATATTGATATCACAATGTTGAAATTTTGCTGACATCGCCAATATCTGCAATATCAATATTGAATTTTCCAACTATATTATGGATTTTCCATAGAAATAAACAGATTAAAAATTTCGATTGAATTTCAATATCACGATATCGACATTACCGATATCACAATATCGATAAAATTCCAATACTGCGATATCAATATATTGGCAAAAATCATTGAATATCGTGATATTAATATATATAAAAATCGTTGATATTGATATTTTCGATTTTATAAAATTTCGCCCTTAAACTGAGACTTCCACAGCTTAGGAATGCCCCCTTGGCCTTATAACCCACCAATACATACCATGTTTCCCCAAAAATAAGAAAGGGGGGTTATTCACTAAGGTGCAAATTCGACTGTCAAATTTGCAAACAGCGGATTCCCGTAGCAAATCCATTACAATTTCCCCATTGTAAAGTCGCGACTGACAATATTCTCATTATAAAAATGCGACGGCAACAGCAGCAGCCTATTGCGACTGTCTTTATCTGGCGAATTCGCACCTATACGCAACAATTCGGACTTTAGTAAATAAACCCCAGGGTCTTATATTAATTTTTGCTTCTTAAGATTCGCTAGGTCTTATTTTCGGGGAAAAGCGGTACTGTACTTTTGTTGTGTTTGTATAAGAACAATCATAAAATAAATACTATATAGATAGACACTTTTTGTAATGGTAAAATAGTGAAGAAATTAAAGGGGACGTGTACATGAAATGTAATTTTGAGTATGCAGTGACATTCTGCAGAATTAAATGGCAACTGGTCATTTGTTATGGTTTTGAATAACTTGCCTTTCTGTTTTGCTACAGACAGTTGGCAAACAAAATTATATTACTTATAGATCTATTATTAATTTATTCCAGGGGTCTCAAACATGCAGCATAGGTGCATGCCCTTCAGTGGTGTATGAGTGAGTCTCCGCAGCAACTACAACAATGGTGGAGGGTAAACGGGGCTTACTGGGGCTCACTGCCACCAAGATCAGTTTTCCTTAAAAAGCACTCTGCACAGTTAAGGAAGTGACATAGGTGGGTGGTGGCAGAAACTTCAACTTATGTCCAGTCCACTTACCTGGCTGAGTTTGAGAACCCTGATCTATTAATGAAAACTTTAATTTTTAGTTCTGATTCATTCATAACAGTAAATAACATGATTAAAAAAAACAAACAAAAAAAAAAAAAAACATAAAACACACATGGACATACAAAATGGAAGACCAGTGGCAGAGTAACATTAAAATTAGATTTAAGGTAAGCATCCCCTTTAAATAAGCTATATATAGGTGTCTCATAACTGCTGCAAAAAGAGTACCATCCTCCCAATATCTTTTTTGGCATGCTATAGGCCAATTGATTCTCAGTCCTTCTGATATATAAAGGTATTAATATGGACGCTTAGACCACACAAATACCTGTAATAAAAAATGGACAGATCAAACCAATAACAGAGGCAGAGAGGTGCTTTCCTTCTCTGTTTCGCTTCTCTCTGAATTAGAATCAGTGACCTTAACTCTACAAAGGATTATTCCCTAAAGTCCGAATTGTTGCCTAAAGGAGTGAATTCACTAGCTAAAGACAGTCGCAATAGACTGCTACTGTTGTATTCACATCTTTATAATGAGAATATTGTCGCAGTCACAACTTTACAATGGGAGAATTGTTGCAAGTTTGCTATGGGAATCCACTGGTTGAGAATTCGACAGTCGAATTCGGACATTAGAGAATAACCCCCTAAATGGTGGAATGTGGTAGTAGATTTTTAATCTTACAATAGTTCATAAATTATTTTCTTCTACGAGTTCTCCATCATTTGCCAGTTTTGTCAGGCAAATAACCGCTAGGTTTCTAGAGTAGATGATGATAGCAACTAGGTAGGACTTTAAATACCATTATGGACAAAAGTAGGCAAGTGAAATGAACCTCACAATAAAAAAAAAAAAGCTATCCTTTGCATAACAAGTTTTTTAAATAAACATCTTTGCCGCTTTTAAAAGAAACTGGATAAAATAATTTCTTCTAAACAAAAAAAAAGTCCAGGTTTTATTATTATTATTTATTATTCAAAGTGTTACAATATTCTGTATTTAGTTAACTGCTGCGCTGCAAATGTAATGCACTCTACTGCAGGAGAGCAATAACAGTTGCATTAAGTAGTACTAAGAATACATGCACAAGTGTGTGGATGTGAAAATCAGCGCGGCAAAATAATGATCTCGCATAGCAAGTAGAAAAAGTCAAACTCTCTGCCGCCACTAGGTTCACAAATTCTATGCCTATGGGATGCTCAGACCGATGAGCGTGCCTCTGACTCAGGGATGGAGACAGGAGGGATAAGATGGCTATAATATAACTAAGAAGTTACTGAAATAACCAAATGTTAAACTTTACATGAGTCACACAGATAAAATACTGCATAATTTAGTGATTATATGCACAAAAGGGGTCTAGCCTAAGGTGGCAAGCATTCTGTGTCTGTAGGCTCCTGAGATGTAAATCTGGCAATGGTCAAACTATATTTCTGTCCCTGTCTGATATGTCCAGTGTCTCTGCCTGATAGGTCCAGTGCCATAGTCCGAATGTCAGTCTGACTCTCTGGTAAGTTCTTATCCCTCATTATGCTCACTGCCTCTTTAGTTCCTTCACATCTCCTTTCTTTATCCCATTCTAATTCACTTTCTACTTTCTGGGCCATGCTTTAACTGACCATCTGACTGCTTTTATATTCCATGTTTCCTCTTCTTCCACCTGGTGTGCCCAGCATCTCACCGATTGGTGGAGACCCTCTCTCTAACTAAACTCTATGGATAAGAGAAAACCATTACAGGACAAATGCGTTTTATACCATAAAATATTGGAACATATATAAAAAAATAATAAGACTTTTCACATGCATGCTAGTTAGAAAATAGTCACTCAAGTTTATGTTTTTACATTTATTTACACAAAAATTGCATTTTTTTTTTTATTTATAGGAAGGCTCCTTTTTAAGTCATATTTACATAAATCAATGGTCACATTGGAATTTCATAATAAATGTTCTACCCAGTATGTTTTTTAGTTACACAAAATGCCCAGGCAAACAAAAAAAGTGATATTGGTTGGTTTTAATTATTTTTTTTTTTTTTTGATTGAGGTGTCCAAATGAATTTCATACTGCACAATTTCACCAAAGTAGCAATCCACAGGAATCTGCATAACCAATTCAAGTTGGATAATATCTGATTGGCTGTTAAGGACTATTTAGAGTTTCCACCTATGTTAGTAACAGAGCCAAGCAAGGCTGTATGACATAGAAGGGTAGTGGATACCTTTAGCAAGATGACAAAATGCCACAAGACTGATCTGCTATATCATCCAATTTAAGCATCTTAAAACCATTCAGAAAAATAATAATTAAAACCAAATGGTAAAATGCTTCATTTGGCCTCTGGAATCTGATGAACAACAACAAAAAACAGGTTTTGTACAGATCATTGTTGATTTTTATGTCATAATGAGACAATGAAGCATTGAATCCATGAAGCATTACAGTAATCTGATGGGGTAATGGCAATGTCACATTTTAATAAAAGGACAAGGAAAAAAAGGGTAATGGATAGCTTGAGCGAAACAAATAGGACCTGACAGCAAGCAGGTGAGGATGCAATTTGATGTTACGGCATAAACAAGCACAAAGGCTTCTTACCGTCTGTGTCATTGTCCTGGTGCCAGGGTGAGAAAGAGGGCAGCGGACGGCCAGGCGAGCGGGCGAGAAGTCGGGCAAGGACATGGATGGGAGAGACCGTGAGCTCCCAGTTGGTGATGCCAAAGTCTCGCAGGTGGGCACGGGCGTGACTGGAAAGGCCAGCACGAGTGTCGAAGCCAGCACCACAGAATTCACACCTCATCAGGCTGAACGTACTGGGATCAAAGTTCGCCACTGCAGAGGGGGGGGGAGAGGCGATCACCTGGAATCCTCTACTACCCATCACCGCTCACCCGGCAACCTGTGCTACTCAGCCCAGCTCACCTGGCATCCTGTGTTAATGAGCCCAGCTCACCTGCCATTCTCTCCTACTTACTTGGCATCCTGCATTATTCCGCCTTCTTGCCCTGGTAACACTTTGCATCTCAACATTGTTTACATAAAATCATCAGATATTCAGGCCTCAGCATCCTGTGCCAATCTGCCCAGCTTACCTGGCATCCTGTGTGACCTGATTCATCTGAAATTTTGTGCTACTTGACCTGACTTTCCCAGTATCCTGTAAAGGGATTGTTTTGCTATTTAAAAAACAAAAAACAAAAAAAAAACCCCAAGAACGATAAAAATCACAGATCCATGTCTAATGATTAGATTGATGGGTGTGTTGGAGATAATTCATTCAAAAGTTATTGCAGCTGGAAGATGCTGTCAGTGGCTTTGTCACTTGCTGAACCACTATTTCACCACTTAGACAAGATTATATTTTTTAATAGACCAAAAAATAAAAATACTCCGGTGCCACTAGCATTGCATAACTGGTACAGCAAAACTGCAGATGTCTGAATTAAAATAAAATTTGAATGAATAATCTTAAGTACACGACAAACCCCTCATTTTAATCAGTAAAATAAGTCCTACATCTCCCTTTTTAGGTAAAGATCATTCAACCTGACTCACTGGCATCATGAATTACTGATCCCAAGTCACCAGGATTTGTAGTGTTTCTTAGCCCGGTTCCTGGATAATCTGTTCTTTGGTGCCCAAAATAACCCAGCATTCAATGCTACCCAGTTGGCTCACTTGATGTCCTCTACTATGCAGCAATTAGAATTACAGCAGCTGTACTGGGCAACCCAAACTCCTGTGGTACACAGCCCAACCCACCTGAAATGAAGCGCTGCTCAAATGAGCAATATTGTAGTTAATCAAAACCAGACTGCCCCAATCGTTATCCTGTACTGCAAAACCAGACTGCCCCAATCGTTA
>WMED01003705.1:0-21767 GCA_019650415.1 Pipa parva
TGAAGGTGGGATCTTGATCCAGGGAATTATTCTGATCCTTCAGTGTAAGAACATTACAATACAGACATGGGAAAAGTGCATTACACAATAGAGGTATAATATCACAAGGATACTTCACTTTAAGTGCCAGGTTGTGGCTGACAAAAGAGGTTGGAGGTCCCTGCCCCATAGAGCTTACAATCTAAATAGGAGGAAGACTTACATACATAGATAGAGTGCTGAAACACTGGTCAAAAAATACATATACCAAGCATAAATAACCAATTAAAGACAAAAACATAAAAATCAGTGCTGGTGAGCCATGAGAAAGGTTTTCTTTGGTCATCTAGCTTGTTGCTAATCAATTTGGCTTTGTAAGTTGACTCTTTGGTTTTAACTGGTATGTTGCTGTTCATTTTCATTTGTAACAGATTACCTTTAACTGCATTTGCAACTCTATGCCTATATCTGGTTAGAATCTAAGTTCTGTGTTGCTGTTAATTTAGCTTTGTAATTGGATACTTTGCTGAACTAGTGTATTAATGTTCATGTGATGTTGTGACACTTGGCTTTTGACTAGTTGTCAGCAGGTCTTTGTGACTTGACAGTGGATGTTTGCTTGATTCATATAGAGCCGGAGAAACATTAAATTTCAATCTATAGGTATCATACCAACAACTAAACACTTCCTCCATGTTGGAGCTACTGTCAGCAGTTATCTTCCCTTCTTTTAACAGTCAAGGCTTCAATCCATTTTCTTTTTTAACTGACCCAGCATAATTTTCCTGTATGTGTCTTTTGTTCAAAATGTAACTGACCTATAGTACAATGTCAATGTGTTCTTTAAAGAAGCACTAACACCACAAAAGAAAACTCTAATATCCCCAAATGGAGGAATGCCAGCTGCTACATGTTAGCAGACAAAAATCAACTGTCAATTGTCGATGATGAATACATATACCTGACTAGTGATCATGGGTTCTCTGATTACTACTGCACATGCATCCCTGTCTGCTTTCACAATGTGCACAGACTCCACTGGTGGGGCTTTGGGGGCAAAAGGAACCCTGCATAAGATTGAGGGGGTTATTCACTAAGGTGCGAATTCGACCGTTGAATTCTCAAACAGTGGATTCCCATAGCAAATCCGCGACCGCAACAATTTCCCCATTGTAAAGTCACAACTGTGACAATTTTTAAAATTGTGACTGCAACAGTTTTCTATAGTAAAGTCGCAACTGTGACAATATTGTTATTATAAAGATGCAACTGTGACAGTAGCAGTCTATTGCGACTGTCTTAGGCTGGTGAATTCACACCTATACACAATAATTCGGACTTTAGTGAATAACCCGCTTATTCTGATGCTGTATAAAGCAAAGTGAAAGTGCTAATAGAGTTTTCTTGTACACACTTATGAGATACTCTATTACATATTAAATGACTAAAAATGGCTTTAGTTCTCCTTATATGATAAAGAATATGTATGTTTCGCAAACTATTAATCAGCAAAATTCCTTCTGACCTTTTATACATATATAGTTTATAAATAAAGCTGATACAACCATGACTGTACAAAGTACCTATAATATACTTTATGGTGTAGGTAGGCTTCTTGAGTACTGTATACATTTTCTACATTTTTTATCATGTCCCATAAGTTTTTATACTGTCAACAGAGACTAAAAATAATATAGCAAAGCTTTTATGCAAAGGTTTCATGTCTGTTCTTCAAATAGGTTTTCTTTTTGTTTACATTAAATGCAGAATAAGTGCTTTGTTTCTTAATATGGCACAGCAGATGCGTCAAGCCCCAAAGCATATAATTGTAATTAGTACTAGATCATTTTATAATACCATTCTATAAGTTATTTATATACCATTTGCACTCACTACAAAACTGCTGCATGTTAAATACCTCCTGCTCTTCACTGGGGGTGTGTTTAATTAAACACTGATGTCCAATCAGATGCTCCTTACAAAGACACCTCCTGAGATATAATAAATCTTACTTTCTGCAACGCTGCAAAGCTAAACTCAAAAATCCTCTGGAAAAAGTAGACTTCCAAGTAAAATACAAAGTACCCAGCATTTTTCATGCTACAAAACAAAGTATTCCCTTACAGGGCTAAATAATTGGTATTAACCCATCCAAAAGGCCTATTAAAAAAAGCCAAGTGCACTATGGTAATCCAGTTAAAATTCAAGTCTCCAGTTACAGTTTTGTTTTTTGTTTTTTTTATTTGTAATATAATACAGTTTGCTTTTAAAATATCACAATAGAAAACATTCAAAATATATCAATTTCACAATAAAATATTATAAGGATTAGCTTAAATATAGATGCCACTTTAGGTTACGAGAAAGGATTCCAGGAATGTTTATTTACTTCAACAGAAAACAGTTCAGATCAAACAACCTTAGCTCACATTTTACCACTATTTACTCAGATCCACTTACTAACCATTGCTGCCATGTTTTCCTGCTGAATACCACTGGCTTTAGTGGGCAGAGCACCCAATGTGAACAAGGAACACAAACGCCTCCCCACCCATTCATAGTATCACACCTCCAAATCATCTTTAGCAGATGGAATGCTTCAATAAGGGGAACAAAAGGACTTGAATTTGTCAAATGGTAACTGGATCATACTGCACCACACAAACTTTGAAGTCAGGTTTGCCCAAACTAGCTTATTCAGATAAAAATGTTCAACACCTAATAGATGAAGTCACAGATATCACTACCCCCATTGTCAGCTTTCAGAGGCGTAGGGATATTTGGAGAAATCTGTGTTAATTCCCAGGCACCTCCAACAGTTTCTTTAACAGGAGCAAACTGTGCAGACCCCCAACATAGACCTAATGTAGAACATCAAAAACAAGCAGCTGCCAATCTATTGATTTAATTTATAGCAAACGAGAAAACAATTCACATAATGTTTCGGGGGAAACCCCTTTGTTAGCTGTGCACAAATTTCATGTAGGTCTGTAATGAAATAATGTTATGGAAGTGATATTGCAGCACCCAGAAGTTTTGCCAGACTACCTTTATAACACTTAAACCCCCATTATGATCAAAGTCCAGCATATTTTTAGTTGTAAGAACATAGCTGCAGTGCAAAAAAAATAGTATTACTAATGCTGTTATGCAATCCTATTATAATCTCTCATAGAGAAATTTCATTTTACACCAGATAGTCCTACCTCTATGACCATGCATAGAGGGCTCACGTGACTGAATTCTGCACCTGCTGAAGGTGCACTGAACATTCTGATCAGCGCAGTCGGTGATAATCTGGGAAATTCATGTGTTACAGTAATACCTTATAGATTATTAGGGCAGTGTTTCCCAAATGCCGGGTCGCAACCCAGTACCGGGCCACCAAAATTAAATGCTGGGTCATGAGCGGCGCTCTTGTGACCCGGTTATTTTTGTGCTTATCCTTCGTGCCGGGTCACGAAGGATAAGCACAAAAATAACCGGGCCACAAAAAAAAAACTTTTGGAAACACTGCATTAGGGTATCTTTTAAAATGTACATAATCTTCATAACCTATGTCAGATGCTGTGGATAATATAGAATAAACATATATTTTATGCATTTTAATTCAGAAAGATACCAGTTCTTTAAAGTGTACCTGTCACCTCAAAACTCTAATACTAATTTAGGGTATAATAATGACATAAACGTTATTGTAAATACAGGTGTATCTCAGTGAATAAGAATATCAGCCGAAAGTTATTTTTCTGAAATAATGACTTTTGGGTTTTCCTGGGCTGTAAGCCATAATCATCAAGATTAACATAAATAAACATTTGAAAAAGTTCACTCTGTTTGTAATGACTCTATATAATATATGAGTTTAACTTTTTGAATTGGATTACTGAAAAAAAAAAAAACTTTTGGCTGATATTCTAATTTATTGAGATGAACCTGTATATTTCAGATTGTATCCATTCATCATCAACGAATAGTGTTAGGTCCAGGTAATCTATACTTGTGTGATCCTTAAAGAAAGTGACCTAACACTATTCGTTGATGATGAAGGGATACAATCTAAAATATTCAGAAAACCTACGGACACTAATAATCTGCTTAATGCTAAAAGTTATCATCAAAAATGGATAAACAACATACCCTATGGTCAGTTTTTGAGGGTAAAGTGAAATTGTTCGAAGGAGGTGGACTATAATAATTTTTCAAATGATTTGAGTAGTAGGTTCAGGGCTAAGGGATATCATGATGAGATCATCAATGTAGCCAAGAATAGGGTTGACCAACTTGAGAGGAAGGATATCTTGTCAGACAAACCAAAAACTACAAAGAAAGAAAATAAAATTCAGGTGGCATTTATTTCAAAATTCAACACCAAATCAAAGTATATTGAGAAAACATTAATTAAACATTGGGATATACTACTCACGGATGAGGTTTTAAGGATACATCTACCTAATAAACCACAATTCATCTACAAAGGAGGCCTGAACATCAAAGGGCAGATAGCTCCATCACGCCTAAAAAAGATCTCCACCTCGAGCACAACAAGTAATAATTCCTGGGTTAAGGGCACATACAAATGTTCAAATAAAAAATGTGTTGCCTGCGAACATGTTATGAATAGCAAACAGAAGAAGTACTGGGAAAAACTCTTTCCTAACACACATTTTTATAATTGCAACAGTACATATGTAGTATATGCATTACTATGTCCCTGCAAGTTATTATACATAGGAAGGACAAAAAGAAAAATCAGTACATGTATTAGCAAACACATGAGGAACATCAGAAAGGGCCAAAAGAATCACAGTGTATCTGCACACTACGCACAAAAACATAATAAAGACCCCAGTAACTTAATGTTTTTTGTAGTAGAACAGATCAATAATAAATTAATAGGTGGGGACAAACTGTTAAAATTGAGGCAAAGGGAGACATACCGGATTTATAAGTCCAATAGTCTAACACCTGGGGGTCTCAATATAGACCTAGACTTAGCTGCATTCTAAGTAAGCCCCTCCTATTCCTGATAAAATCACTCCCCATATAAACCATAAACACCATGGATTTTCTAAAAATCTACCAACCATAGACATCCACATTAAAAGTACCTTTGAATAAACTTATAATTGTGGTCAATCTTATTAATGGTCATTTGTTAGGTGTTTTTAAAAAATTCATTCATGTTAGACTAATGGTTCTTTGTATCCTCACATGTTTGTACACCTACCATCAAAATAACAGTTATAATGGCACCTATGATTATTCATAAAAAGTGGATGTATGTGAAAATTGCACACGTGCTTATCAACTAATTACTTAATGTTTTAAGATTTTAATTTATCAAACAACTATTTATATTAATTTTATTTTTTAATTAATATTTATATATTTTTTCGATTAAGATATATTGTATTTTTAAGTTCATACATATTCCTCCACTTGACCTTTAATGTCAGCCATCTTCCACCATTCTAAATAGGAGGATATATAATAATAAAAAAGATCGATTCTTTGAATATAAAGATAGAACATTCAGACCCCCACAGCACAATATACTGTATGAAGTGTTCCCAAGCCGAAATCGCTATTCTGATGTTCGGTTTCACTGGTTATTGTTGTGTTTGAATGTAATTCTCATTTGGAACAAATTCCAGCCGGCACTCCCCCCGGCTGGAACGCATTATGTGCGCATGACGTCAGAAACGCGATCGGGCGTTTTAAAAGTCCTTCTAATCCTCTAACGGCATGAACTCTGATTACTCCTGAGGAAGCTGACGTTATAGATCGGCAAAACGCGTTGAGCAGAGTTGATTTACCGTTGGAGGGACATTTTAATCCTTTGACAAGCGCTTGTCTTATTTTAGCAAATGTAAGTACAACTTGTTACAAATAAAGCTGTTTATTTAAAGCTGTACTAAACTATACAGTGATACCTTGAGTTATGAAAAGCTCACTATACGAATTTCTTGAGATACGAATCGAGATTTGGACCGTTTTCCTGTTTGAGATACGAGCTGAAATTTGAGATACGAACTGTTTTGGCCGGAAAGGATTCATTTCATATGTATTATTTTAAAAAGGGATAATTGGTTTGAGATACGAACTGTCTTGAGTTACAATCTCGGTCACGGAACGAATTAAATTCGTATCTCAAGGTACCACTGTATTTCCTATTTCTTTTCTCTGGCATTGAAAATGAATGTTCACCATTGAGGAGGATCTAAGAGGAACCAGCCTGTGATTGAGCAAACAATTTATACTCAGTGATTTTATGCTAGCACTGTCTGGTCAGTGCAGGCACAAAAGGGGTTAACAGCCCCCAGCACCATCAGCACTTTTGGAATATTATTATTATTGTATTCACTCCTAGCACATTTTGGACCAATACATAAGCACAGTCATCTGTTCCATTTGTTCTAATTGTGTAATCATGGACAAATAAGTGTCCTAATCACCTGTGTTCACTTGCAACACTTCATCAGTTAATTATAATTCTATTCACGAACGTATGTGACACCTGCACTAAACAGTAAATAACATATTACACTAAGGGAGCCCCCCTTCTTCTTTTTGCCTCCTAACCTACCAGCGCATCCACAACTCCGTTTCCACGGACTCTAGGCTGTATAAAGGTATATTTTTTTAAATACAGTGGTACCTTGAGATACGAATTTAATTTGATCCGTCACCGAGATTGTAACTCAAGACAGTTCGTATCTCAAACCAATTATCCCTTTTTAAAATAATACATATGAAATGAATCCTTTCTGGCCCCAACAGCTCGTATCTCAAATTTCAGCTCGTATCTCAAACAGGAAAACGGTCGGAATCACAACTCATATCTCAAGAAATTTGTTTGCCAAGCAGTTTGTATCTCGAGGTACCACTGTACATATATATTTACAAAACATTTATTTCTTTAGTAGAACCTAAATTAGTATTAGAGTTTTGAGGTGACAGGTGCACTTTAATATCCTTAACCTGTGAAACACTTTGAGCAAAATATTTTAGCTCTGAAGGAATTTTGGTCCCTGTGAGCTTTAACAAATCGGCAAATATCAAACTAATGATCTATAGGCTTCTCAGTCATTACCAAAATGATTTGACTCCTGAGAAATCTTCTTCTTCTTTCATTAAAAATAAAAACTTTTATTTTTATTGTGGATGTAACTCAGCCAGGAATAGAGATGCATGCCAAATACATTTCTACTTTTTGAGAAACTGAAGTGAGTTACACATTTGGAATCTGTGACTTCCACAAGCAGTGAAATTTAACAACCAATAAAATCCATCATCCACAACCTGACATCTTCTCCTACAGCTTTACAATATGACTAAAGTTCTGCGCTTGCTTCCTATTTACTATTAACCTGAAAGCAGTATACCGGTAGTTTGGGACAGCTTGAATAAACTAGGCATCTTCATCAGAAGTTAACAAAGAGTTAAAGCAACATCTTCTGAGCAATGTCTTGTGTGAAATCTGAATTTCACAGGAATACTCAAGGTCACATTAAATAAAGCTGTATCACCTGTTTCATTGCCCAGCACTGCAGCCTGTTCCATTCCAGTGATTCATTTTTATAAAGAGCGGAGTTGCCTGCTGTAATGCTGCTCATGTACTGCCAGGATCTGATTGCTGGCTAGCACTGGGTTAGCGCTACACCCAGCGCTTCCGGGTTGCCAGCCAATCCGGAGCTGCTAACATCACACATGACGCCAGCAGTGCCAAATTCAAAAGGGACTGAGCTCTATTACACAGTGGTCTAGTGTTAATGTCTTCCTATGTCATTTGCTGCCTCTTAATGCTGCTGATTTCACCACTATACTGCCTTGTGCCTTCTCAGAAGTTCCTGATTCAGTTTCAGATTCTCCTGCGGACCTTCGAGTGTCAGCTCTTCAGCTCAGCCTTCTGGAATATCTTCAGGTCTGCTTTGTACTGCCTCTCCTGATAGCTCCAGTGTTTGTTCTCGCTTCTCTGCTCTTAAAGGTACGCTATACTCCATGTGATCCAGTGAGCCATAGTTCTGCAATTCCACTTATCCACCAGTGTCTTCAAGTGGTTCAGCCAGCTGCCAAAAGTGGGAGGGTTAAACTTAGGACCGTGACCTGCGAAGTGCCTGCTGCAGAGCCCAGTACCTCCTTATGGGGGTTTAAAGGTGAAGACTTTGCCCTTAGACTCTGTGCCTCAGTGTTATCCCACTCCAACCCCACTGTGGCAAGGAGAATCCATGGCACTTCTGTTTCTGCACTTTCCTGCACTTGTTCCTGTTTCCAGTACGCCTCAGTGCCTCCACGGGTTCTGCTTGCTCCAGTTCCTTTAGTGGCATCCAGTCCCATGGTTCCCCATGTGTGTTTCCCCTGCACTTCAAATTACAGGTCTCCAGTTCACTACATCTCCGTGATGGATCCTGCAAAGTCACAGCTCATCCCAAGAGATCAATGACAATAACCTAATGATCTGTTGTCTCAGCAATAAAGCAACCATCTTTTTATGCCAAAATTTCTAGAGACAACAATCTCAAATCATCAAATTGTACTCCAACTGTTCCTTTTGTATATTTAGACAGTTGCTATTGCTTATTAAAAAACAATGTCAGCTTCATCTAAAACAAGAGGGCAAAGCCTTGAATGAAGCAATCCAAATATTTAAGCAGACAATGAGATGTCATCACAAAAACTGCACATCCTTTTTGGAAGGTAAGATTTATAAGTTCTTATTGTTTTTAGGGCAGCAGTAACAGCTTAAGTACAACTTGAACCTTCCTCTGTCAGGAACAAAGCTTTATTGAATGAGGAACATGCATGTACACGCACAATACAAGGTGTAAAAGAGTGAGTAAAGGTGTAATATAGTTCATAGGTCTGTGTCCATGAGCATGTATGTTGTATTCTATGAGACTCCAGAAGCATGGTTGAGAAGGCTTTGTTAAGGATAGTTGAGGTGCAAGGGTAGTTTTTTGTAGAGAAAGAAGAATTGTAGTCTTTTTCAAAAATAAAAACAGTAAAGGGGAAAGGTAGACAGGAGTGCAGTGTAATTTGGAACTGAATGCTTTTTAAAATCATTAAAAGAATGCAAGTTAAAGTAGAAGAGTACTTTCAGCTCCAATGAATTGAACTGGACTAAAAACTACAGGTATGTATATTATGTTACTATTAATGATGCTGCTTTATTACTTGGGAAATAAAATTAGAACTAATCCCTTTTAGGAGTGCACCCTTACATGCACACACCCTCTGCTACACCCTTACCCATCATGCATTGTACCCCAGACTGGGCATTTGCATTGCCCTGTTCTGTACTTGGTTTGATGACCCTAGCATTGCATTCCTAAAATTGACTCATCCACTTAATGGATGTGCTATCAGTCATGACCTCCATTCCAAACACCTTTGGGCCTTACTAATAAACAGGCATTCACACTTTACAGTGATTTACTCCTTTTTCCAGGGGTCAAAGTGCCATGATTATTATATAATTCAGGGGTTGAAATGTCTTCATGGTCCCATGTAATCCAAAGGAAAGAAAAGAATACTGAAATAAGCCCATACATACAAATGGCTTTATCCAATAAAAGAGAAATAAAAGCTCGTTTATATTGGGGGTCATTCTTAAGGGAGAGAAGTGAGACATATTTGCCAGCAGGTCTTTTATGCTCCAGCATAATGCTCTTCACTGCGATCCTCTTTACATCCTGTTCTGTGTTTCATCAAATTCAGCAAGTTTTACATCAGAAACAGCTACTGTGCTTGGTTCCTAGAACAGCAGTTAAAGTGCACCTGTCATCTCAAAACTCTAATACTAAATTAGTTTCTACTAATAAAATAAACATTTTTGTAAATATATATGTATTAAAAAATGTACCTTTATACAGCGTTTCTCACTGTCAATCATCATTTAGCCCTGCCCACCTGACAGTCGGGAAGGAAAAGTCGGGCTGACAAGATAACAGAGAGAAACACTGTATGAAGTTACATTTTTAAAATACATATATATTTACAAAAACAGACTCAATTAGTAATAGAGTTTGAAGGTCACAAATGCACTTTGAGCGCAAAAGTTATTAAACTCAGAAAAGCCCATTTCAGATTTTCAGAGTTTAATCTTGCAGTATCGCGAGAGTTGTTTCAATTGATACTTACTGAGAGAAATTTTTTCCATTGAATATTTCCATGGAAAGGTACCATACTACACTAATGTAAAGTATGTCTACCCTTATCATAGATATATTCAATAGAAAAAGTTTCTCTCAGTAAGTATTAATCAAAAGAACTCTTGCAATACTTACCCCGAGAAACTCCCGGGTGTTCCCCAATTTATAATCTCGGAAAAGCGAAAACAAGCTTTTTTGAGATAAATATATTTTGCCCTTATAAGAGTAAGACGTGTGAGAATCTGGCATTCATTTCACTGACCATGCTGCCTACAGCATCTCATAAACACGTGTCCTCCTACCTGAAGCAGTCTGCCTATGTCCCTTTCTCTCCATGAAAGAAAACAAAACACAAATATACTATTAAACATTATTAAAAAGATGAATGAGACAACCTTTCAAGTAAGTATAGTGTTTAATTAGTGCCTACTGTGCACCTGTAGCATGGTTTTAAAATATACAGATCAGTCAAGATATTATGAGGGATAGGTTATCACCATGGGGTCAATAGTCAATTACAACGCTCACTAACAAATTATTTCAGGGCATTATCGAAAAAGTAAAGGTACTGCATTCAATGTACTAATTTCAGAAAGACTGCCAGTGCCGTATGACACTATAATAAGTTAATTATCAAAGGCTAAAAAAATAAGTATTGACTTGACATAGGCAGCATATTTTTTTGGTCATTTACTACTGATTGTTTATCTATTTATCAAATATAAGACTATTTATTATCATACTCCAGGGGTTGGCAAACTTAGAAGAGGAGGGAGACATTTTACTCCCTCCTCCAGCAAGAAAATTGTTTTGAGTTGCCAAGGGGGAGGAGCGCACTCTTCCAATCACATGACCTGCCGACATCCAATGAGATGAAGCTTTGGAGGTCATGGGCGGGGCTAGGGAGATGTGCTCCGAGCCACAGCAAGGCAGCTAAAGAGCCACATTTTGCCTGCCATAGTCATTACTGTTACAACTGTTTTTCAGGCACGGTGAGTCCTTTCCAGTAGACTATACCTGGTATGTGAAACATTCCGTCAATTGATCTAAGTTGCTGACTACAATAAGGAAGAAATATATAAAGGTTTCCACTGATTTATATTGGATAGAAAACAACTTTTTAAAAGTTTCAAAAAGTGACTTTTGACATGGTGATAAAAGCTTTTTCACATGGGCAATATTGGCACAAATGAATAACACACTGTAAATATCACCATAAGAGCAAAAGTTATTAAAGTTGAAAAGACCAATCTCAGTTTTTGAGTTTATACTGTGAGATCTTGAGTTGATTCTGCAAGACTATTGCTCAAGTTATTTGATGAGCTTTTCAATCAGATTTTTTTCTATGGAAAGGTAGCCATACTACTAATGTAAAGTAATGTACATACTGCTAAGGTAAAGTAATGTACATACTACTAATGTAAAGTAATGTACATACTGCTAATGAAAAGTAATGTACATACTGCTAAGGTAAAGTACTGTACATACTGCTAATGTAAAGTACTGTACATACTGCTAATGTAAAGTAATGTACACACTGCTAATGTAAAGTAATGTACACGCTGCTAATGTAAAGTTGTGTACACACTACTAATGTAAAGTAATGTACACACTGCTAATGTAAAGTAATGTACACGCTGCTAATGTAAAGTAATGTACACACTACTAATGTAAAGTAATGTACATACTACTAATGTAAATTAATGTACATACTACTAATGTAATGTAAATACTGCTAATGTAAATTAATGTACATACTTCTAATGTAATGTACCTACTGCTAATGTAAAGTAATGTACATACCACTAATGTAATGTAATGTACATACTACTAATGTAAAGTAATGTACATATTACTAATGTAAAGTAATGTACACACTACTAATGTAAAGTAATGTACACACTACTAATGTAAAGTAATGTATATACTGCTAATGTAAAGTAATGTACATACTACTAATGTAAAGTAATGTACCTACTGCTAATGTAAAGTAATGTACACACTACTAATGTAATGTAATGTACATACTGCTAATGTAAAGTAATGCACATACTACTAATGTAAAGTAATGTACCTGCTGCTAATGTAAAGTAATGTACACACTACTAATGTAATGTAATGTACATACTGCTAATGTAAAGTAATGTACACACTACTAATGTAAAGTAATGTACATACTGCTAATGTAAAGTAATGTACATACTGCTAATGTAAAGTAATGTACATACTGCTAATGTAAAGCAGGGCTACCTTTCCATCGAAAATTTTGATAGAAAAACATGAGCGATAATCTCACGGGATCAATTCAAGATCTCGCGGAATAATCACGAAAAGCCGAGATCGGTCTTTTCGACTTTAATAACTTTCACCCTAAAAGGGGGTTATTCACTAAGGTACGAATTCAACTGTTGAATTCACAAACAGTGGATTCCCATAGAATCCACAACAATTTCCCCATTGTATAGTTGCAACAATATATGGTTTCATATACTTTATATATGGTTTCTTTCCATGACTTGAAAATTAATTTAAATGAAAAAGGAAAAAACATAGCACATTTTACAGGAAATCCTTTTGCTGGTTCTAGAATTAAATCATAGTATCCGAGTAGCAAACATGCTGAATCTTAAAAACTCTTTCTCTGGTTTAATAATAGCACACGTATTATGAGGCCAGAGCAATTAATTTACTTGTACACCGTCTAATATTTTTTAAAGTCAATTCCCTCATGTCCTCTTTTAAAACATCATTAGGTAACTATCCATAAAGCTTTACTCATCTGCATAATTTGTCATCCTATGTCACAGTACAGATAGTAGCCCTGTCTGTAAATACATATTAGCTGTTATGTGGAAAAATAAATTGATGGACTTTTAATCCAGTAAGTCACACTGTCTGCCATTAGTTTATCACCTAAACAATTGTAACAAGATTGTTACAGTATATTGGACTTCCCTGTACCCCGTAACAATCATCATTTTCTCTCATCCCTTTGCTATTCTCTCAGTCAGTCCCCTATTTCATTATTCTTTCTCGGTGTTTGGTTATTCACTTAAGTCTGAATTGTTGCGTATAGGTGTGAATTTGCCAGCTAAAGACAGTCGCGATAGTCTGCTACTGTGGAAGTCACGTCTTTATAATGAGAATATTGTTGCAGTCGTGTCTTTATAATGAGAATATTGTTGCAGTTGCGACTTTACTATGGAAAATTGACACAGTACTAACTTTTTAAAAAAATTGTTGCAGTTGGGACTTTACAATGGGGAAATTGTCACGGTTACGGATTTGCAATGGGAATCCACTGTTTGAGAATTCGACAGTCCTATTCGCACTTTAGTGAATAACCTCCAGTTCCTCCCAGTAATTTCAATTCTTCTATTTCCAACCTTTGATTCGTTGAATAAAAAAAAGTCAGGGAAAACCCATATTCAGCTAATTCCTTGTAGAATCAATAATGTAGTATTTTCTTTTCATTTCCATGAAAAAGTTTCAAGAGTGTAACTTTCAACCAGCCCTAAAAGCTCATTGATCCCCATTGAAAGAGTGGCTTTGGTTATTACCACCAAATAAATATCTTTCACTGTACGTTTTTAACCCTTTCTTTAAATTCCGTCTCACTTTTCTTTTCTCCCTTTAAGGCTAGGGTCACACTAGCTGTTTTTAAGCTGAGCTGAAAAAATAGTATCCATTGTTTCCTGAGGGATAATCCACACAGTCTATTTTGTTTTGCAACCCAGACAATAATGAGCCTAATTTAAAAAAAAAGGTCCAAGTGAAAAACAGCTAACGTGACCCAGGCATTAATTTTTATCACCAACACTTTTAGTGGGACATAATCATAAATGTCTTTGTTTGGCCATAAAACAATTTATAGTAGTCAGTAACAGCACTAAAAATTGATTTTCTTCAAAGGAACAATTTAGTCACAAACAGGTTTTGTCAGTCTATTTGTCAATTGATGGTTTCTGCAGTTTATATGTTTTACTTATTTCCATGGTTTTCAATTTTCAGTCAGTTTCTTACTGAGACTCTTTCTCACCTATTTACTCTTCAGTTGGTTTGTTTTGAAATTTAAAGCCGTTGATTTGACTAAATGATAAACTTTTAGATCAGCTGAGGAGGACGCAGGTAGGGAAGGGGCTTCCCTGAGAAAGTGACTATAAATCAAAAACTACTGAAAAAAAGAAAATAATATATTACAAAAATCATGCATATGGTAGTGACAATTAGATGGACAATTGATGGTTGGAGAATTACCAGATACCTTAATTCTTCTTCTAGGTATCTATTTCCCTCAGGAGAAACCATGATGTAAAATAAATAGTAAGATTTTTTCCCACAATTTTGATTAAAAGCACCTATACCCCAATATTATTGAGGGACCCCTGCCCCTGGACTGAAGCACCATTGTCCTGCTTCTTAATAACAAAGGCATAGCATGGAAAAGCACAAAATGCAAGTGTAGTTGTGTTTTAACCAACAAACGGGGAACGGCAGGGAAAATAAAGGCACACAGGCGCTAGATGACCCAAAAGTGGCAGAAACTACACAAAGAACATACTCTTACAGTCAATGTGAAGGTAAAAACCATTAAATACACCTCTTCTCTGATAGCTGTTATCAAATGGTGACTCCCAGGCAGCTATCCTGCTAGCCAACTCTTATAAAAATATACCAACAAAATTTGCTTTAATCCCCATTTTATAACAGTTTACTATCCATTAGCAATCAGTCCATCCATTTTTAGGAACAATCTTTTTTGGGGATTAGGACTAGGGTACATCGTTTTACCAGAGAAGACTGATTGCAAATGTTAGACATAAGACAGAGTAATCTCTGTCTTCTGAATTGTTTATAGAAGGTGAAAAGGAAATTGAGTTGGTTATACAGTATGTGTATGCATATGTCTGTAAAATTTAATATTACATCAGATCTGAGATTTCTCAATCATAATATTCAGTGGAACTAGTAGAATTGCCTTAGTGAAATTGATATGGGGGACAGAGAGTTGCTGACCCATGGGGCTAGATTCTGCTCGTTATATCTAATTCACGCTGGTTATTGTCCTGTATTTTTTTCCTTATATTAGATCTAATGAGGGAATTGATTGAATTTTGTTAGTAAAACAAGTAGCAAAAGCAGGAAGAAGAATATTACGAACCCTAAAGAATTAGGTAAGGTAGGGTAGGTAGGGGTTTTCTAGCCCCAATGAATAGATTAAACATATGTCTGACATTCATTATGTATCACTTTTTTGAGTTTAGACATAAAGGGGGAAATCAAATAGGTGATGCAGATCTGTCTAGCAAAAGAAAAATGTGCTCTTCTTCCAAGTTTTCTTTTCCATATACTGAAACATAAGTCATTGACTGGAAAATCAGGGTGGACAAGGGTCAGTGGGCTAGTTTTGTGACTTCTAATCATAGGTACCTTGAACACAATTTATATAGGAATTTACAGGTCTTGTTGTACAGCTGAATCAAAATGTTTCCCCCAGTAAATAAATATTGAAGCACTTTGTATGGTATTTTGACATTTTGTTTGACCAAAGTCACTTGACTGACTTCTACTTAGAAAACAATTCTTGTCCCTTTCAGGAAAGTTACTTATTGATTCTTGCTGGATGGTATATCTCAGTAATAAAAGGAACACCATTGCTAAAAAGGAATAAAATATTGAATGCAGACTTATATATTGCTCTTATGTGGTCTTAATTACTATGTGAGTTTCCTAGATATAGCTTAATGCTATAGAAGCCTTTTTAAATAAGATGATAAGCAACTGCAATCCATTCCTTTTAAAATAGTATGTTTTTCCTAACCTGTTAAGGGTGTTCAAATTGAAATTGGGATAATTTACCTTAAGGAAAGTAGGGAAATTATTTTAAAGAAAGATCTTTAAAATAATTGGAAAACAATTTCCAGGCTAGCTTGTGGTGCATTATAGCAACACATGTAGGAGCTTTTAAGATCTCCACCCACCCAACCAAGGATGGACATGTCTGGGGCAGAGGGAAGCTACAGGTGAAGCTGTGTGAATCAGAAAGAAAGAGTGAAGAATATTGCAGAAGAGAGTGACCCAAAAGAACTCTCCAGAAGGGAAGAGTGTTGGTCACTAGATTGTATGATCTGTGTCCATTCACCCGAAAGTTCATGCAAAATGTATATAAATATGTGACTTTTACATATGTTTCTGGATTTATGCCATTGAGCAAGGAATGTAATGGCTCCATGGATGAAGATGAAGCTGAATATTTTATTTTTCCCTACTGAAAAGCAAATGATAGAGCTTTATGTAGAGATATATTATATTCAACAAAGTTACATGGGAAAGACTTCACAAGGAGATACAGTATAACCTTCTTTTTACAAAGCTTAGACCCTGCCTGTCTCCCACACATGTGTGAATGATAAATGGAAAGGCAAGCATCTGTATTTTTTACTATCTGGAAGAATTGAAGTTACCCATAGATTGATTGACTGTTTTGGGTAAAGGTAAGTTTTCAGGGAGATACATTATATGACCTTAATCTTGTCAGCACAGAAAACTCCAACATAAACCTTGACGTCATGAGGTGATCTGAAGAAAACATCTTCTTACATAAACTTGTTTGGGTGTATTTTTTACCATATAGTTTTACATTACATCTCATTTCAATATCATTTGGCTCCTTGAATAAAGATGTGATGCATATTATGTAAAAACACAGATGTGCAAACTAATTTCAGCTTGACATATCCAGAAGGGTGGCTACAGTGGCTACATTTGAGTTCATTAATCCATCAAGATTAGAAGTGTTGTTTTAGCATAAGATTCTGTTTACGTTTTTTCAGTTTTCACTTCCTAGTTTGTTTGTATCATCATCTTCACAAGCAGTAGCGGTCCTGGCCCGATTGGCGCCCTAGGCCTCCCCCCACCCCGAAAGAAAGGAAGATCATTTATATATTATATAGACTTAACCGCCACCCGCTACCACAAAAAAAAAAAGTCTTTTAATTATAAATTCACATATATTAAAGTAAAACAATGACTCTTCTGCTCTATGATAATTATTTTATGACACATTTTAGCGGAAGAAAATAATTCTTAAAATGCACATGTCACCTCAAAACACTAATACTAATTTAGGTTGTACTAATGAAATAAATGTTTTTGTAAATATATATGTATTTTAAAAAATGTACCTTTATACAGTGTTTCTCTCTGTAATCTTCAGCCTGACTTTTCTTTCCTGGGTCGGGTGATGATGATTGACATTATAGCTCCTCCAATCAGATCCCTGCTACAGATCATGATTTAAGGGATCTGATTGGAGGAGCTATAATGTCAATCCATATTTAGCCCCACCCACCCAAACACTCAGGAAAGAAAAGTCAGGCTGACAGGGAAGATGACAGGGAGAAATGTTGTATAAAGGTACTTCTTTAAATACATATTTACAAAAACGTTTATTTCATTAGTACAGGTGACAGAAAATGTGGTTCGCGAGCCACATGCAGCTGTTTAGTCGCCTTGTTGTGGCTCAGAACACATAAACCTAGCCCCACTCATGACCTCCGATGCCTCTTCTGATTGGCCATCGGCAGGTCATGGGAGTGCACTCCTCCCCCTGTGCGGCTCGAAAAAATGGCTCCCTCCTCTTCTAAGTTTGCCAAACCCTGCATTAGTACAACCTAAATTAGTATTAATTTTGAGGTGACAGGTGCACTTTAATTTAATCTTAGCTACAAACATAGCACTAGGTATTCCAAAAGCCTGTCCCACAGTACAATGGGTAGCTATAACTAGAATCATTTTTCTATGCTGCATTGTGGAGAGTGTGTGGAGGCCGGTCCCATGATAAATTATTAGTTTTATTGCAGCTTCAAAAGAATCTTTGTTTTTTTGCTGATTTAATCCTGTATTAAATCATTCATATATTTTATTTGCAGATTGGGCATCTAAGTGGTAGTGTAATTGAATATCTATTTGGGATATAAAATTCTTTATGCTACTGACAAAAATGAAAGGGAGTAGTTGAATCAATGATGATGAAGAAGGATGGAAGGCTAATTTACTTTAGCTGTAACAAGCAGTATCAGAGAGTAGTAACAAGAGGCAGTAACATATCTGCCATTATTAAAACAACTGCATCATGAAAGGTAATTGTGACTCTGGCTTTTTTCTTCCTTCTTCTTGTTCAATTATTTGCTAGTTAGGGTTATCTGAGAAGTGTTAGAGTTAATGGACATGTGTCCTTTACCTCAATACAAATCAATAGGTTAGATTAACACCAATCAATACAGCCTAGAAAATGCTTCCATAGATCACCACTGGGAGGTTGTTTTGGGATATATTCACTATTCTATTTGTATGTGGATCTAAGTAAAGGACAAGTACTTTCAAACAAAAAGTGTTAACTAAAAAAAAAACCTGCTTAGTTACCTTCAGATATTGTTGTGCTACTTCACAAAAAGATATTTTATGTTACCACTTCTTTTAATTAATCATTTGATTTTGAAGGAGTCAGTAAAAGGCAGAGCACACTTTTCCCCATTGATCTGATCTTGCAGTCGACCTTTTCTTGTTTGAATAAACTGAATCGAAAGCTTTCTTTCACAACATGCAAAGCATTGACCAAATTTCATTTGGATTTTTAGATTTTTCCTTCTATAAAGCAGTAAAATGGTTTCTTCTCTCAACCAAGAGAAAATTTAGACCAGACATTTTTTTAACTTGGCCTTTACAGTACCAAATAAAGTCCCTTTTCTCTTTCACTGCTCTAATATTTTATGCTACCTCTCTGTTGTTTTATGTAACTTCAAAAAAAATATTACTGGCTGTAAGATATGCTTGTTATGTGTATCAATCTGCTGCCCCCTTACATTATTCTCAGTCTCCTGTCCCATTTCATTCTGGTCAAACTGAAGTAAACCATAAAATTGTCTTTGTCACTTTTGTCTTCAGGTGTAATTGCTATTCTCCTCTAACTTCACATATATTTTGACCCATTGTTCTACAATGTATAAAAATGTATGTGCGATAAATACTGCACTTTGATCATCTAGATTTCCTGAACCCAAAAGGAAATAGTTTTGGGACAAAACGGTCTCTTCTGTGTAACTATTGTACTTTCCTTAAGCTTTCAGAGGTTCAAACATGCAAAGTAGAGTGAACTGAAGAGAAAAACTCCTGCTGGAAATTAGTTGCAGCTAGGGTATGACCCCTCAACTGACCTCAGCTGACCATTCCTGGCTGGTGTTGGCACATTCCTACTTTTCAGTAAGACACATGCCTAAGAATAAATGAACTAGTAGATTAGCTGAATTGAAAGCAGAAAGAAGTTGATGACCAAAACCCCATTCACTGATGTAAGAAATGTATTTCTGGCCTTGAGATTCATAGTCAAAAAAGAAAAATCTGTCAACAGAGTCTTGGATACCAAGAGAAACAAGGGTTGGTGGTAGACACAGATGACTGATAAAAAAAATAAAATGTAGTCATCATAGTCAAAGTTAAGCAAGATGCGCCATGGATTAGGTAGAGGATTGATGAGAAATCAGTGGGCCGTATAGCAAAATCACTAGTGTTCTATGGCATTATCCAAAAAAAAAAGTAGCTCAGTGCAGATGAATGCAGATTGATTGGCTATTAACAATCAAATATATTAATTTATATTGTATTGAACATTGTTAGAACACTCTAACACTATTCTAACAGGTTTCACTGAATTAATTTTTTCTTTTATTATTTCTATTAATCAATATGTTATCTCAAATTATACATCTTGTTTAACTGACAGCTACTGATGCTCCTAAGCATCAATTTTAATTTATTGCATTGAGCTTAATCCAAAAAGATTGTTGTACTGTTTACAGGTTTTCCAAAATATTTCAGATCTCTTAACTGAAAATTACCAGAACTCCCTTATGATTTACTGTATTTGTACTTGGTGCTAAAATAGTTCTGTTTAAGAAGGTTTGTCAAAGAAAAGGAGTAGCAAAGGAGCACATTGTCTTACAGCAGAACCTACTTTAGCAGATCTCAAAGGAAAAAACCTCAGATACCCAGATACAATGCACAGTGTCCCTCCTACTTATACCCAGATACAATGCACAGCATCCCTCCTACTTATACCCAGATACAATGCACAGCATCCCTCCTACTTATACCCAGATACAATGCACAGCATCCCTCCTACTTATACCCAGATACAATGCACAGCATCCCTCCTACTTATACCCAAATACAATGCACAGCGTCCCTCCTACTTATACCCATATACAGTGCACAGCATCCCTCCTACTTATATCCAGATACAATGCAGAGCGTCCCTCCTACTTATACCCAGATACAATGCAGAGCGTCCCTCCTACTTATACCCAGATACAATGCACAGTGTCCCTCCTACTTATACCCAGATACAAAGCAGAATACTTTCCCTACTCCTGGGTTGTTTCCTTGGGGTTTCACAGGGCTGCAAAGCCAAGTAGTTCAGTAGAGACTTTCCCCATTAATCCCAGTTTTTTTTTTCTCACAACAATCTCCAACCTCTGCCACAGAAATCACTTCCTGACTTCCAACTCCACCCCCAACTGGCTCTTCCAGCTCCACCCCAACTCCACCCCCAAATGGTTCTCCCAGCTCCACCCCAACTCCACCCCATACTGGCTCTCCCAGCATGCTCTAACCTGCAGCTGGGGAGACTTACAAACTCTGACCTGAACTCCAGCAGTATGTCTGCATAATTGGGGCAAAATACTTCCCCTCAAATACAACACCCTCACAACAGATACAATGCACAACATCCCTCCTACTTATACCCAGATACAATGTAAAGCGTCCCTCTTACTTATACCCAGATACACTGAACAGCGTCCCTCCTACTTATACCCAGATAAGATTATTTTACATACATGTGCCTGTAGTGCAGTCCTCCCAGAAATGACTGTGTATCCGAGGCAGGAGCCTAAGTTGCTCAGCCCAAACTCCAGACAAACATGTAGAAGCCTTTGCATCTCAGTCAAAAGTCATATGCTGAAAAGTAAAAAGAAACAAGGACCATGACTGCTGGAAGACCAGAAATAAAAGAGTTATTTTTACCAATGATTAAAGGAGGGCTCCTGCTCTGGAGAAAGGGTAACTGGAGAAGTCATGAATATAAAGAACAGGGGAACAATCAACCCAAAACTCAGCTATATGCAGTCAAAAGATACCCTTTAGTAAATAAACAGATACAGGGCAACAAGAGAATGTAAAATCAGTTATATAGAGAGACAAAGAAAGGTGCTACATGGACAGTGCGGCTCAGTGGTTAGCAATTCTTCCTTACAGCTCTGGGTTCTGGGTTCAGTTTCACCCTGGACTTCATCTGCATGGAGTTTGTATGTTCTCCCCGCACCTGCGAGGGTTTCCTCCCACAATCAAAAAACATACATGTGTGTCTCTTCAGAGACTGAAGTGAATGATGAATCTCTGTAAAGTGCTGCGTAATATAGTAGTGCTATATAAAAATGAATAAATATAAAAACTACATAGGAAGGAGAAGAATGGATAATTAGTATAGGGGCTACCAAGCAGACCATGTTTCAGAATTCACTGGTCCCCAAATCACAAACTGCAAAAGTGTTTGAAAAGGGGCTAAAGGAAACAAGA
>WMED01003706.1:0-14678 GCA_019650415.1 Pipa parva
TTCATGATTGCACTATTTCAAATTATTCTAATTCGTTGACCAGCACTTGTACAAGTCCTGCACAGTGGTCAGAGGGATTTTAAGACATTCTTCTTGCAGGATTGTGGCCAGGTCACTACGTGATGCTGGCGGAGGAAAACGTTTCCTGACTTGCTCTTCCAAAACACCCCAAAGTGGCTCAATAATATTTAGATCTGGTGACTGTGCAGGCCATGGGAAATGTTCAACTTCACTTTCATGTTCATAAAACCATTTTTATCTTGATACACGGCACCGCCTTCAGGATACAATGTTTGAACCATTGGATGCACATGGTCTTCCAGAATGGTTCAGTAGTTGTCGGCAATAACGCGCCCATCTAGCACAAGTATTGGGCCAAGGGAATGCCATGTTATGGCAGCCCAAAACATCACTGATCCACCCCCATGCTTCACTCTGGGCATGCAACAGTCTGGGTGGTACGCTTCTTTGGGGCTTCTCCACACCGTAACTCTCCCGGATGTGGGGAAAACAGTAAAAAAGTGTACTCATCATAGAACAATACATGTTTCACATTGTCCACAGCCCAAGATTTGCGCTCCTTGAACCACTGAAATAGACGTTTGGCATTGGCATGAGTGACCAAAGGTTTGGCTATAGCAGCCCAGCCGTGGATTTGACCCTGTGGAGCTCCCGACGGACAGTTCTGGTGAAAACAGAAGAGTTGTGGTGCACATTTAATTCTGCAGTGATTTGGGCAGTCGTGGATTTATGTTTTTTGGATAAAATCGGGGTTGGCACCCAAACATCCCTTTCAGACAGCTTCCTCTTGTGTCCACAGTTAATCCTGTTGGATGTGTTTTGTCCTTCTTGGTGGTATGTTGACATTACCCTGGATACCGTGACTCTTGATACATCACAAAGACTTGCTATCTTGGTCACAGATGCTCCAGCAAGACATGCACCAACAATTTGTCTTCTTTTGAACTCTGGTATGTCACCCATAATGTTGTGTGCATTGCAATATTTTGAGCAAAACTGTGCTCTTACCCTGCTAATTGAACCTTCACACTCTGCTCTTACTGGTGCAATGTGCAATTAATAAAGATTGGCCACCAGGATGGTCCAATTAAGCCATGAAACCTCCCACACTAAAATGACAGGTGTTTCAGTTTCACTGTCTAACCCATATATATATATATATACATATACATATATATACATATATATACATATATATATATACATATATATACATATATATACATATATATATATACATATATACATATATATATATACATATATACATATATATATATATACATATATATACATATACATATACATATATATACATATACATTGTATTTTTTGGACTAGAATATGCACATTTTTAATTATAAATACATTCATTAAAGTACAGTGTGTCTTATAGTCTGAATTCCCACTTTCCTGAGCTCACCTGGCAGATGGATCCACTAGCTTACAAGTTGGGCCCTGCTCTATCAACTCCTGCTTGACCCTCCCCGCTGTTGTCTGGTGACACTTCCTGCCTTGCCCTCTCTGCACTCTGTTTAACCTATGGACTGCTATACAAACAGTGAGTGCTGGGGCTGATTTCAGGGGGATAAAGGGATTGTTTTTACATGTTCTGTGCCCCCTCCTATCATTTCTAGCTCTAGGAATACAGTTAGACTACTTAGCACTTACTTGTGTGAATTGTGTCAAAGTATATGTCTGTGTGTGTGTGTGTTTGATAGTTTGTGTGTGCGCATGTAGTAAAGAATGTGAGTGTGTGTGTGTGTATGCGCATGTTTAAATGTGGGTATTTGTGTGTGTACATTTTGTTTTCCTGAAATCTTCTCTAAAAAACATGGTGGAGTCTTATAGTCCAAAAAATATGGTAATAGGCTTTCTTTTCATAACTAGGTCTACAAGGTAATACAAAGATTGGACTACTGAACTTTCACCCTCAGGCTAGGTTCACACTAACGTATGATGCGCAACGCATAATACTCTAGTGTGAAAAAAATCCATCTCTGTGAATTCCTATGGTACTTACCTTGCTCCGGACACACTAGCATATGATGTCCGTATGCTGCATCCAAAATGCTGAGAGTCAAATTTTTGCCAGCGTTGTACGCTATGCACAAAATGCGGCAAGATAGGAAGAGCCGTGAACGCCAAGAGAGCGTTCACACTGTTGCTGGTAAGTACAATAGAAAAATTCGCTGGAGCGTATTTTTTTTTTCACACTAATGTATTATGCGCTGCACGTCATACACTAGCGTGAACCTAGCCTTAAAATAGGAGGCACTCCTTTACTGCACAGACATTAAAAGTTCTTTACCTATTAAAGGTAAGGGAAGATCTTTTCATATGGCCTTAAAAATAAGTGGCAATCATAATCAGCAGAAACCAACCCAAGGAAAAACAAATTATATTTCCTTTTCAGTTTCCACCTGAGGCTAAACTAGTTAAACTGAGAAATTAAGGAAATCAATATTGCTACCATCTATGTGTGACAAAAAATATATATATTTTTTTTTTTTAAATACAAGAGAACAAATGCAGATATTTACACACAATCAGATAAAGCAAAACTGCACAGACAAACACAAAAATACAGTTAATGAAAGTCAATTTGATTAATGTTTTTAATAACACCATTCTTTTTGTTCCAAGACACATTTATCTCTTCAAACAGTAAAATAATGTTACTCCTGCTTTCATTTCATTTATTAACATTAATTGTGCCATTTACAGCACAAAGGAAGGACATCAGAAATTTTTATAGCCACTTTTTCTTACCATGGGTGTGACAAACTTAGAAATGGGCATCATGGCATGTGTAAGACAATCGGCAGAGGGTAAATGCAAACACTATGTCAGAGTTCTCTATTCATTTTCACTGCCTATATCTTTTGTTCAGGCTATTTAAGAAATAAATGCCTGGTTGACTTTTCAAATAGGTGTTCGTTCAAATTATACATTCATCACTGGATTCATCAAAAAGAATGGTGACAATTAACTAGAACTCAACAAGATGCAACAAACTAATACTTAGACCTCTTCCACACCACTGGGTTAGATCTTAAGATAGAAAACATGAAGTGATACAAAGTTGCATCAAAATGATTTAGATTGAATTTGGACTACATCCAGCTTCTATCAGATTCCCATGGAACTCCACAAAGAAGAATGAGGATGTATATTTTATAGTGTGAACCTATTAATGTGAATGCCATTAAAAAACAACAAGAGGCACTTATAGAGTCTGAGCAAGTACAGTGGTGTGAAAGAGGCCCAAATGTAATTATAAGATTTAATAAATTGCATGCCTTCACCTTTATGATGTTATGCCTTGTATAGCAATACTTACTCAATTGTAGCTTGCTTCTGCAGTCTTTCCCTTTCCCAGGAGGACAGATTAAGCTCACCACCTAGGATGTGCACATTAGGGTTATTTATACTGTATATTAATGTATTTCACAAAAATATACAAATGTATACAATTTTTAGGTCATCGTATTACTTTTATAAGGACCCATCCCATCTGTGGCCAAATGAGCTTGTGTAGAATTTAAGAACTACAGTCTTCTAGTACATTGTATTTGTTCTTTATGTCTGCATGGCAGTAAAAATAAAAAATAAACCCACAGTTATTCTCTTTTGTGCCACCTTCTTTATTATTATTTCTTCTGCGTGCATTATTTCACAAGAACATGGTAGGCTTTGTAGTATTTTGTCTATACCCCATGCTAGGAAAGCTGTTGTCCTGGGCATATGCCTCATTGATATTCACAGTTTAATGAGTCATGTGACATTCCCCAAACAGTCAAATAATATGTTTGCTGATGTGTCAGGGTTTAGTAGTATATTAATGAGGATCCAATAAGGGGCAGTTAGATAATAGTACCAGTAGTTCTAGGATAACACTACAGGCCAAAGGTATGAATTTGCTACTTCCTAATACAGCTATTCAGGCTGGCACATTCAGTACTTTCAGCATGTCAGTAATGGTTAGGGTACATTAGGGGTGTGCGATATGTATCGTTCACGATACTATCGCACACAGTGTTTTGCCGATATTGCAAAACTGCAATATCGGGTAATCGTGTAGAACTTCCCGGGAGGTGGGGATAAAGCAGCCGGTTCAGCCCACTTACAAAGAAAAGGAGAGAGACTCACCCACAGACGCACTAACAGCCAATAGCTCATTAAAACAAAGTGAGTATTCATGAGAATGAATATTCACTTCGTTTTAATGAGCTATCGGCTGTTAGTGCATCTGCGCGGGTAAGTCTCTCTCTCCTTTTCTTTATAGCTGAGCCGGCTGCTTTATCCCCACCTCCCGGAAGTTCCACAGGCGCGCACGGTCACAGCCCTGACAGGATCAAGCTGCAGAGGAAGAGGAGCAACGCATTATCGGCAAGTTATCGATATCGGGTAAGTAAAAAAAAAAATTGCGATATCGTTTTTTTTTTATATTGCACACCCTTAGGGTACATTAGTTCTGTAACAAGATGTCAGCAGTCTTCAGAGAAAACCTAAAGTACAGGCTATTGTAAATTAAATCTCATATGCACCACTATTGGTATTCAAGCAGAATGAAAAAAGGAAGCACAAAAACATTATTATATATATATATATATATATATATATATATATATATATATATATATATATATAAAAATCTTATTTAGACAAGAGCAAGGGGTTAACTTACCTCTTACGAGGTTCACAAAATACAGCATAACAGTTGCTATAATGGCCACTGGGTAAAAAAAAAAAAAAAGTGGTTAAAAAAAATTTTTAAGAAGTGTGCATATAGGTAGACATTCTTCATTTTTTAGAAACAGATTTAAAAACAATATAAAAGTCTTCCTTAAAGTACACCTGTGACCTGAAAATGAATACTAAATTAGGTTCTACTAATGAAATAAACGTTTTTTGTAAATATATATACGTCCTCCAATCAGATCCCTTAAATCACAATCTAGCAGGGATCTGATTGGAAGAACTATAAGGTCAGGGAGGGAAGAAACACTGTATAAAAAGGTACATTTTTTTTAATACATATATATTAACAAAAACATTTCATGTAAAACCTAAATTAGTATTAGAGTTTTGAGGTTACAGGTACACTTTAAATGTACTGACTGTATAGGGTAGGTAAACTATGAATATAGTAAAGAATGTCTGCAATGAAAGTATTTATTCATCTATTTTACAACACAAAGTTTATGGTAAGATTCAATGTAATCGTTCTAGCTATGTAAAAGTCCAACCAAAGTAAAGTGATTTACACAGCTTGAGCCTGAAATGCACATCATCTAAGAAACATTAAAGATGATAGAAATATAAATTTTCTGCAGCTACTTACTGCAGAGACAAGCACTGAAGAAAACTTCCAAGAACAGGTATCCTCGGGAATCTAGTATCACACCAGCAACAATTGCAATAATAGCAAGACCCAGATTCTGGATGGACTGCATGCTGTTCAGAGAAGAATCAAATTTAGTGAAAACATACTTAGTTGTGTTTTTACAGCCAGAACAAATTCCCTAGAAATAAGTTCATTCTATACAAACACAGCAAACCTACTAGACACAAACAAGTAGGCTTTACAAATGAAAGCATCTGGCCTGTTACTATGCAGTCAGTCCTTACCTACTAGCCTATAGATTTATTTTCTTCTTTACATTAAAACACTACATGAGACATTTACCTGTATGTTTCCTGTTTAGTGAGTTACTGTAATCAGCAAGTTCTGCAGAAACTTTTATGTGCAAGAGCGAATTATAAGATCTGTGTGCTATAAGATGTGTACAGAAAAGTACCATGAATGCACAATTTCACTTTATGGTTCTGCAGCCAAATACAAAACCTACATTTAAGTTAAACCAAACTGATCAAAAAATAAAAATTACTTAAAATGGATTTAGAATTACTATATATTCAATTTGTGCATCAAAAGTATCTAAATTGTGTCTTGGGCTTTCATGGGCACTTCTTAAATATCTAATGCACCATAGAAAACAATAGGATTGTGCGTGTGTGTGTGGGGGGGAGGGCTGTATAATAACATACACTATCAGTAAAGATGAAAACAGAATGCAATACAGTTTATGGCTTATAACTTCAAAGATAACAAGTGGTGTAGTTAAAAAAACTGCAATGCTAAAGCAAAAAAAAAAAAAAAAAGTGTTTGTTCTTCCCGGTGCATATTACCAGTTTGTAAAACTTCCATAACAAACTGTTATTTTCATTGTCTATACTTACAATCCGTATGCTGTACCCAGCTGATGTTCTGGAACCACAAAGGCAACCATTGGCCACAGTGCACAAGCTAGCAGAGAGTAGGAGACACCCAGCAAGCTCTGTACAGAGAAATGAGCAGCATTAATAAATGCAGAAGAATGTTACCATAACTACATTTCCAGTATAGCAGGTAGAAACTCAAATTCTGCAGGAGAAAAAAAACTAGAGCACCAGATGCATGACAGAGGATTCATTCTTTGCTTGCTGCCCGCAAGCTAACATGATGCACTGGCCACTGTTTCAGTCTACGGAAGGGATTTATCCACTGGACTCCATTAAAAAACATGTAAACTACCAATGGAATACATACATAGACAAATGTCATGAATTTAGTCAGAGAAATCAATGCGCAGATATTTCACACTTGTAAAAAAATAAATGTAAACAATTGTTACATTTTAGATTACATTAAATTTGTTTCTAATGTAATAGTCACACAAACAAAAAATTCGGAAACAATAAGGCTGCAAACATAACTCACAGTACCAACGTACCATTGCAATCCATGGGTTCCAAAACGTAAAAGCTAACATGAGGTGAGCAGCAAGTGTTGCAATTACAGCAAACATCACCCAGAGAATGTTCTTTCCCAGTCGGTCAACCATAAACCCCAACAACGGAGACAAGGGTGCAGAGATAATATATACCACACTAAACGCAGAAATGACAAGCACAAAGAAAAAAACAATGAACATCTTTTAAGTTTCTTATTGTAATTTAGCTGTCTGGTTTGCCCAAAACCTACAGATAAATATTTAACTTGAGCCACAATATTCTCTAATGTGTCTAATTTAGAACAAAAATCTAAAAAGAAACAATATGTAAAAAGATTGATATTATAAATATGTGAAACACATAACATTGCATAAAAAATACCTTTTGACTAGTTTTCTAGTGGAAAACTTGAATTTTCTAAATAGGTCACCAATTTAAATAGAATTAGATAATTGGTAAAACTCAACTCTTAAAGCAATTTTTAATATTGTTTTAAGTCTCATTTACACTACTGTATTGGTTTGGTTTTAGAAACAAGGGCCTATATTCATACTAGCATTTAACAGCAATTAATAGCAACAAGGGTTTTGCCACCAAGTATTAAGCCTCGTTTGCCAGAGGGATCAAATAATTCTCACTGCAAAATGCAAATAAATGTATATAATTTATACAATGTGTTTTTCTGGATTTTATTTTGGATATTTTCTCATTGTTAAAATTAACCTACCCTTAAAATTATAAACTGTTCGTGTCTTTGTCAGTGGGCAAACTTACAAAATTAGTAAGGGATCAAATAATTATTTCCTTCACTGTATATGTATTTAAAATAAATTTACCTTTATACAGTGTTTCTGTTTTGTCTTCCCTATCAGCCTGCCTTTTCTTTCCTGGGTTGGGTGGGGCTAAATGATGATTGACATTATAGCTTCTCCAATCAGATCCTTGCTAGTTTGTGATTTAAGGGATCTGATTGGAGGAGCTATAATGTCAATCATTTAGCCCTGCCCAACCCAGTAAAGAAAAGGCAGGCTGACAGGGAAGATGACAGAAAGAAACGCTGTATAAAGGCACTTTAAAAAAACATATTTACAAAACTTTATTTCATTAGTAAAACCTAAATTAGTATTAATGTTTTGAGGTGACAGGTACACTTTAAATCAGATCTGACTGTCTTGCATTAAATGCATAATACATTGTAGGATTTGCAAGAGACATGTTTTTAATGAAATACCAATCTTGCATGTCCTGTTCTAAAAGAATAACTCACAATTCAGCAAGTAATAGTTAACACTGTATCATCAACCTACCTGTTTAATGCACCAGCTTGAAATGGTGAAAACTGAAATTTCTCAATGAAGAAAACTCTAGAAAAGAAATTTGTTACAATTAATAAAAAAACTATATTTTAAACAAACACTTTAGCCACAAAGCGTGATGGATGGAAACACTTGTGCTATGGATGCAGTCACTTCAACAAAATCAATGGAACTGTCCAGGTGTAACTCAACTTCTGCAGCAAATTTTTCTTATCAACAAGAATCTCTAACAAGCAATCCTCAAGGTAATGGAAAAATGTGCTGTCCTTAAAAGAAAGCAGAAACTGAAACTCCTTGTGTAGAAATCTTCAACATTTAAAGAAAATTGCTGAAACTGCACTCACGTTTTGTAGTTGAAATATTAGCATAGAACAGATAGAATGGATAAAATCCCTCCTTCAATGAATGGGATCCATGTCTCAGCTGTGCTTTGTATGTAATCCACTACAGGGTAAGAACTCCCAATTATCAATTTCCCTAATGAAGCCTGAACAGGCGAAACGCGTAGGAAGGAATTATTTCTGATGAGCTCATTATTCTAACGTTTCATGCGAGTGTAAATATTTGATTTTTATTAAAGGTGCTTTAAATATTACACTATTATAACTTTTTATTGGGAGTTCTTACTCTGTAGTGCAGCAGTTCTCAATCTTTGTGAGACCATGACCCCCGGCGCTGACGTCACAGCCTGATGTTCAGGCCCGACGTCATCACGTACGCGCGTCATGTGTTGACATTCGGGCGAAAAGCCATCACGTACGCGCATCACGTGATGATGTTCTTGGCTGACGTCACCACGCAGGAACCCTTATAAAAAGGGACCTGCGAGAGCTCCCCAGCGGTTCTCGACCCCTGTGAGATAGTAATGTAACCCCCGAAGGGGTCGCGACCCATAGGTTGAGAACCGCTGCTGTAGCGGATTGCATATAAAGCACAGCTGAGACAAGGAACCCACTCATTGAAGGAGGGATTTTATCAGTTCTATGCCAATATTTCAACTACAAAACTGAGTGCAATTTCAGCAGTTTTCGTTAAATGTTGAAGATTTCTACACGAGGAGTTTCTGTCTCTACTTTCTCTTAAGGCCAGGGCATTTTTCTATTATCTTGGGGATCACTTTAGCCACTAAAGAGGTTAACTGGTACCAGCAGTACAATGGATTTCTGTATTTGTCCTGCCAACAGAAGCAGACTTAGTGGCACACAACTACCAAAGCCATTTGATTCTGTGCCCAAAGATATGTGTAGAGGGCACAAATTGCATAGCCCCACCGAGCTTACAGAGTTATTTTCAGGTGGGTTTCAGTAGCACAAGTGATCCAAAAATATGTACTGAATTAACTCCTGCGGGACATAAAATTGAGGGTTATTACTATATTATTCCATTGCTAATTATATAGCCTTTATGGCTGTATCTTTAACTTAACTGCTCCTTTAAACTATCAATAGAAGGAAGCTGATTAGGTAGGAGAAAAAAAAAGGGGAGGGGGAGGGAAAGAGTCATTATAACAGTTATAGGGTTTTCATATTTTCACGAACACAATGCTGAAATGTTCAGTCGGACAAGGCAGCGCTAGAATGAATGATAAAAATAGGGAAAAGGTAAAACTCCCCTAGTGTAATACTGTCATAGAATTATATAACCATACGACAAGTGATGTGCCGAGACAAAAGTGAGTCATTTGAAATAAATGACGTTGATGCTAGTAAATATTCGCTGTGAAAGTTAGTGTCACTTTAAGGATGCAGTGCTTCCAATAATAATGGGTGAATTATTGAAATAAAGCATGAATTATACTCACAGACAAGAAGTAAATAATTCTAATTAGTATAATTCATGCTTCAATAAAATGGTTAACTTTTTATGCAGTCTGCACTATGGGTCCTATGCTTGATTCATAAATATTAGGATCGTAACATCATTAGGAACATCTGTTTCAAAGTGCTAGTACTAAGGACTTCCCGGTGAGTGCTTCTAATAAGGGGGGTTCACAATTAACCACCCTTTTCTGGATTTGCATCTGCATGCGATAGTCATCACTGTTGCCGTTTTCATGGAAGCACTGCATCCTTAAAGTGACACTAACTTTCACAGCGAATATTTACTAGCAACATCATTTATTGCAAGTGACTCACTTTTGTCTCGGCACATCACTTGTCCTAAATGGAGCATTGTCGTATGGTTATAATTCTATGACAGTATTACACTAGGGGAGTTTTTCCTTCTCCCTATTTTTATCATTCATTCTAGCGCTGCCTTGTCTGACTGGACATTTCAGCATTGTGTTTCTGATTTCTTCCTGGGGTTCTTTGGCAGAGTTCCCTTCTTTTCATTGGTTCAGCGCTAAAGTTTTAAGAACAAGGTTTTCTTTGGATTTTTTTCTGGACTTTTTATTTACTTTATTTTAATCTTATTTGTATTCTATATGGACTTGATTTATTGATTTTTACAACATTTGCGATTTGCCCTATTGCTTTGTCATTTATATATCTGGCGCTATACCTTCTATATATAGAGCATCTTTTTCTATATATTAATTTCATATTTTCACGTTTGCATTTACTGCTGGGGCTATGACCTCATACTATCTTGTCATTTTAATATTATTTACACCGTTGTCACAATATACAGAATATAAAGTCATAATAATGGTCAAGAATCCTTCCTCACTGAAATGCTATTCAAAAAGAAAGAATCACCTCATAGTTATCTATTCCTCTACAAAGTCTTTAATTCAATTATCTCCTCTGAACTTGACAGTAAGTCACAAGTAGAAACAAACACGGTACGCTCAATCCACCATACCATTGATTTGTATAAAGAAACGGGTGCCACGGAGTTAGAGGCCAATGCAGTAGATACAAACGATGCAGAACTCCGGCACTCCCATAAGATAAAAACGTGTATTTTATTAGCTCATATTAAAATCCAAATATCAAAAAAATAAACAAACAAGTCTAAAAACAAAGGGCACCCTCTAGCTCTGCGGCCCTGCGCCTGGTCAGAGCACACTCTTTGTGGATTGATAATGTTCTCTGCCGTAGCTGTAACAGCTCGCAGCTCCCGGCAGAGAACATTATGCAGGACGGGGTGGGACATCGGGCGGGTCTTAGTGACGTGGCCATCCAGCACAGCATGGACAGGGTGGGGCGGCAGGCTCTCCTCACTGACTCGCCCACGGCAGAACATGTTTTGTGGGGCGTGCCGGGGTGGGGCAGCAGACTGGCCTCATTGATGTGGCTCCCAGTACCGGTGTACAGCAGCAGTACACTAAGCTCCATCCCTCCATAACCCCGCCCCCATATGACCAAAGCTCCGCACCTGCCCCACCACCATCCCACCGGGCCATGGAAAACTGGTCTTGCTTAAAGCTGGTCCCTGGTGCAAAAAAGGTTGGGGACCTCTGCTGTAGAGGATATAGGCGAGAAAGGAGGGAATTCTATAAGAAAATGGCCATAAATGCAACAAAAACAAATATAATATGTTAACAGTGACAATTACATGTCAAATGACTTTTGCAGGCTGGATTGTTCCTTTAATAAAAGACCAAAATAAAACACAAACTTACTTTCCAAGTCCAATAAAAGGAAATACAGCTACATAGTAACAAACGCAGATAATAAAGATCAGCCACAGTGAAATTGAAAAATCCTTAACGTCTGTCAGCTTAATGACTTCACCTGATAAAAGAGCATATATAAATAGGCATTAACATATTTTAATGAGTATTACAAAATAAATAAATCATACACTGTTTACTGAAGTTGCCTTGGGGTAGCACAGACGTTAGCTCCTATATTAATCAAAATCCTAAGAGGGTTGATGGTCTTAATAGGATGCCAAGAAGAAGTACCAATTTAAAGAAAATAAAGCTACAAGTCCCTTGCCAACAAGTCTCCTAATGCTGGGCAAATGTATATACCTGTTAATACCAAAACTACCTTTTTTTATTCTACTAACAGTCGTTTTAAACAGACAATCTTTCAAGAGGTCCGTTCACTCTTTATCAAGTCACAAGCAATAATAAGTTAAGTTATGAAGATATTATACTAGGAAAAACAGACATTTTTCTGAAATGTCGATATTCGATTACCAGCTGCTGAAAGGACAATACAGAATTATGTCCTCTAATGTATCCGACTTTCAGATGGATTCAGTTGAATGCATTCCTGATTTGAAAAGGATTTTTCTATAGGTGAATTTTGCTAGGTGTTTTTTCCCTTCCTTTTTAGCTATTAAAAAATGAACTGTGAAAACGCAGCACTGTGTGTGATCACAACTGTTTAATTCCTATTGAAACTAATCTAGTCACTTAAAATACGCCACACTGTGCGCTCAAAGAAATAGTGCAGGTAGCGTTTTAGCGTAATACGCTCTCAATGGAACCCTAGTGTGAACACTTTTCTTCCATTTGCACTGTTCTCTACAAATTTTCTCAGCGTATTTTCACCTTAAAATTTTTTTTAATATACTGCGCACAATACAGTAGTGTGAACCTAGCCTTAATCTATTCTTAGCAGTATTTACAATGCCTGATTACTTTATGCTGCATTAATTTTAGATGAGTATGTTTCTTTGCCTGTTTCTCGATTTCACTATCATACCTTTAAATTATGGAAAATTATATATTTCTAGAATCACTATGCGCTACACAGAGATTTACAGATCTTTTTACCTATTGGATGCCATACACAAACCTGTTCTTCCTTGTTCCTTATTCAGTATTTTTTCGGCACGCCTGTCCAGGTACCCAAGCACCAGTGCACATACCAGGGAGAATATACATGTTGTTGCAGCTGCGATGAAACAAAACAAGTACTTACAGTATATACTTTTCTCATTCACTTTTCACCATGTCCTACCTTCTATACCCCAAACACCTTTCCACATCTTCTATACTGTACATGCAGAAATACTTAATGCACATGTTAAACCATAGTCACAAATTTGTTTTAGGCATTAAAGTACTAAAGCATTACGCTAATCTGTTTCATATTTCTGCCTTGTTTTGCAGAGGATCAATGACCCTCAGCAACCAGAAAATCAATTAATTTGAGGCCTGTTTTTTCAATGTATAATGTTTTATTTTCTTTGTGTTTCGACCCTATACTATCACCCTTCTAGGCTGTACAATACTCAGCTACTGGTTCCCAAAACAATGGACCCCTGCAAACAGTGGACCATTTAAATGTGAGCAAACACAAATTTGGGCAAAATTTATTAAACTCTGAAAAGCAGTTTGCCCTTTTTTCCCCGAGATTAATAACTCGGGAGAATGTTTTGAAGTTTCTCCCGGTAAGTATCGCGAGACTTGCCTCGTGTGATACCTGCCGTGAGAAACTTTTTTTTATTAAATATATCCATGGAAAGGTAGCTATACTGTATGGCTACCTTTCCATGGATATATTTAATTAAAAAAAAGTTTTTCACGGCAAGTATCGCACGAGGCAAATCTCGCGATACTTACCAGGAGAAACTTCTAAGCAGTATCCCGATTAAACTCAGTTTAATGAATTTCGCCCAAAGAGTTAAAGGTAATCTGACACTGAGCCCTGCATAGCTCAGAGTGCCAACATTAATGCAGTGCCGATATTCTGTACTGCATTACTTACATTGACATGGAAGCACTATTAGCTAACTGAATATTAAATATCTGCAATATTTAATAAAAATCTAATGGAAACAGTCTCAGAATTCGAATATCTACAAAATACACTGAAAATGAATTCCAAATTAATCTTATCATTTTACCAGATCATTTAATGATGCACTGAAATTTTATGAAGAAGTCTCCATACATGTCTATAGCATAAGCTTACCGCTTATAGCGCAAATTTACTGGAAAAAAAAAAAAAAGTGTCTAATTAACACAGAAAATCTATCAACCCTTTTATAAGAAGGAAAATGTCAGGTTACCAATGAAATGAATGAAAGTTACCAATCATAAGCGTTACTCCAAGTGTACTGTAGCCAGCAGCACCCATAAGATCTTTTATCCTGGAATACACCAGACCCATGACATTCATATTTACTGTGCTGCCCTATAAAAAAACATAAGAGTGCTTCACCATACAACATAATAACTTTTATTACCCACTTAGATTGTAAGCTCCTTGGGGCAGGGACCTCCAACCTCTTGTGTCAATCACAACCTAGCACTTAATTTGATGTACCCTTGTTATATTTTACTTGTATTGTTTAATGCACTTTTCCCTTGTTTGTATTGTACTTGTATCGCTGAATTGTACAGCGCTGCGTAAATTTGTGGCGCTTTATAAATAAAATTATACATATATACATACCTACCTGTATTTTACTTTAGCAACAATTATGTATACATGTTTTATATAAAATGTTTACACAGCACTGGAACCATTGCCATTAAAGACCTTCTTTCTACTTAGAGGGGAACTGTAATATTAATATCTCTTACAGAATGCAGACACTTTGGGTGCTACAGTGAGTGCATATAGCATGGGTACCATACCTTAGATTACATTTATTTTAAGGTTTGTGTTTCTTATTATGCCTGCTGCTAATGCACACACTGGTCTGTTGTGT
>WMED01003708.1:0-17214 GCA_019650415.1 Pipa parva
TCAGTATAACCCCTAAGCCTCATTGTCCTGATTGGACAGCTTCAGATTTAAGTGACCAGGTTGTTTCTAGGCCACAACCCCCAAGCCACCATCTGTATTGCAAATTTGACCAATGACAAATATGCCAGAACCTGTGCCCACCTGTTTTTGCTGTTCTTTTCACTCAGCCATCAAGTTATAATTTGTATAGTTTCTGATGTGAAAATTATTATATTCATCCTATAAGAAATATCATTGCAATTCTGCTCCCTACAACACAGTGTAATGCTGAAAAGAGGGCTAGATAAATACACATCACAAACTGGAGGTGAGTTATATCTCTGCATCCTGATTGTATCTTAGTAACCTACTCCTAGATCAGCACTTTAAAACTGGTGGCATGGGGGCCATATGTGGGTTTTCATTAGAATCTATAGTTCCAAGCTGTTGCTGGGTTCTATTTGGGAGCAAAATGGGCAAAAAAGCTGCTGATTGGATGAAAGTTGATAGCTTTTGATGAGAATGATGAAATTTAGACTACCTGGACAAGATCAGGGACTTTAAAGGGGCAGAAGCAACAGTTAATCAAAGTGTTGCTTGGAAAACTTAAAGGAACAGTCCAACCCGATTAATAAAAAGTAATGTATGTTGTAAATACATAACACTTTTTTTTTTTAATATACTTAGTCAGTCTTTTATGTGAGCAAAGGAATTAATTGTACCTCCTGTGTAGCAGTACACAGCTCCTTCTGTGTTTTCTTCCTAGACAGATGGATGCAGCATTCTTTTGCTGATGACATAAGTGTCTCAGGAAGGTACAAATCAATAGTTAATGAATTACCACATGCAGTTACAATAGTTACAGCTAATGGTGTATGCTATCCATAGCAATAGCGCGCTGATACTGGGCATAAGAGAGAGAGAGAGAGACCAAATCCATATAAAAAATAAAGTCAATATTTCAGCCCTTCTTTAACAATTGCTTGTGCTGGGTTAACTACACCTTTAAGTGTAGTGACTGACAACTTGTCAGTCAATTCCTTAACTTAAGATTCCAAACTGAACTGAAGAGTAAGTGGCTGAGAGAGGGAAGGAGCCTCAGTATCAAACTGGCCCTAAATTGTGAAGGATGGAAATCAGTAAATAATTTATACTTCAGAAAGCGTTTATTTAACTTTTAGTCAACAATGTCAAATAGACTGGCAAATAACTGTTTGTGACTAAACTGTTCCTTTAAAGCATTGAAAACTGATTCACCATTAAGAAATTATTAGCTCCTGCATCGTGTTGTTCCCTGTCCGGTATCCATTTTGCTGTTTTAGTCAAGCCCCCTCCCTCTTTCAGTCACTTACAAACTAATTATTTCAGCACCAAATATCCATTTTTATGTCCAGCACTGCAAGCAGTACATAAATTCTGTTTTCTGATTTTAGTCCCTCCTTTTATCTGTGCCCCAGAGCACTGATTCCTTCTAAGCATGCTCAGTCTAGTCCAGTTGAATACCCTGTCATTGAGATCCATACCCAGCTGCTTGGAAAATTTTGACAATGAAGACAGCAGTTTAAAAATCATAATGCATCTTGGGATTAATATAATTCTCATGATTTCCCAAGATTCCTTCTAGTGGTTTACCTTGCCAGAAAGTAAAGTTTGGATTATAGCTGCACTTTAGTTCTTTTTTTTCTTTTTCTTTTTTTTAAGAGACTTCCCTATGATAAAAAAAAATCTACTGTCTTTTTATAAACTTCATCATACTTGCTGATAATGTATTGTGTGTCACCAGGGATATTTTTTTGCATTAAATAGAAGTGAATCACTTTCTTTTTCTTTCCATCGCTATAGGTATGGGCGTCATTAACATCTGAAATCCTGAAAATCTTTCTCAATTTGTGAGCAATATGAAATTCTAAATATAGTGATTTGTTTAGAAAGCATTTGATATGAGTTCTGCTTATTTCCATGCATGAATGCTTATAAGAGGCTGGTGATTTCCACTTTCCTACTGGTCAGTGGCAATCCATGTGACAAGTAAAAATGTTTTAGATATTTATTCGAACATATAATTGAGATATTTTACTATGTCATGAGTGCGCTTCTAGCACGTTACTTCCTTGTTGGCCAATCTTATGTCTTTTCTTTGCTGTGCTTATGTGTTAGAAAAGTGCATGATATAGCTTTCAGTACGGGGTTTTAAGCTGTTTTTCTGACTGTAATGCCCAGTCCAGATAAGTATGCCTTTTATGATCTAAGCAATCTCATACTGTACATATTAATTGTTTAGCTTTTCCCTTTACCCCTATGGTTTAGTTGTTTTGCTTTCCTCATGAAGTCAACTCAAACTGACAAGTCTGGGTGTTGGTATGTATTACATCTCCTTGTTTAATGTAGTCTTCCATTTGTTTATTAGTTAGAGGTGGGGGGCAGTGTGTGCTTGTGCTGTGTAATCTGTCTTCCTATAAAAACAAAGATGACATTGATTAGGTGAACTCACAAATCCCTTCTGAAAATGCAGTCTGTCATCTTCTTCCTTAGGGATGTTTTGCTACTGGCTGAAGTGTTGTTTGTAGACAGTAGTAAGTACCCTTGAATATTAATGCTTTGAATTGTGTTTTGTTTTTGTTTTGTTGAATAATGTTCACCCAGCCATAAGAGCAGGGTTTGTGAACTCGTCAACATCTCTGCAACATATTTTCCAGGGCTTAATTTGTAAAATAAAAATAAAAAAAGATGTAAATTAGGAGCAGCATTCATCTACTTCAACTCAGTTCAGCTTTTTCCATGTAAAGTGATTAACTGATCTACCCGCAATGCTATACAACATAGACCATAGAGGTCTTGGAGGGTTGTGCATAAAGATCCTTGGAGGGTCACATCTGGCTAATGAAGTCTGCTTGTCATCTGGCTTTTTTTGTTGGTTGTTTGTTTTGACGTACATGAAATAATTGTACAAAATGTTGTCTTCGAGCTCATGAGCTTTATTTCTTTGTGGTGTTTTTCTATTCGCTAGATACAGCCCTTGTAAATCTTTTCGGTTTTCTGGGCAATTCATGTTTATAAATTATCTAAAGTATAAAATACCATAGAAAGTAATGAAAAAGAGAAGGGGTTGGGTTACTTTACATATAAAATATGGCTGCAACTAGTAGAGGGAAAGCACAAACCAATACAAATTGAGACTTTACCTTCAAAGAAAATGTTTTTACAGGTTATGATGTAGAAATAACTGTCATGTTAATATTTGTACTGGGAGTCGCAAATCAGCATTCTGTCAACCCATCTGCAAGAGATTTTCATTGTAGACTGTGAGAGGAGAAAATGAAATGGGTAATATACATATGTTAAGGGAAAGGATGGCCAATTTTCATTTTATATAGATTTGTCTATATTTATTTTAATCTTTTTATCTTTCTGATTAATATTTATAATGTAGTGTAATGCAATTATTTATATTACCCACTATACAGATAGTCCTCGACTTACGTCGTTGATCCGTTCTTACACGGCGGCGTAAACCGAATTTCGATGTAAGTCGGATCATACATTCATACAGTATGGTTCGACTTACGTCGCAAAACCGTGTAAGTCGGAACAAGGCATGGTTGCATGCAGTTCGACTTACGTCACAAAACCGTGTAAGTCGGAATATGGCATTGTATAAAGCGTTGTAACCCCGAAATGACGTAACTCGAGACCGTCGTAACCCGAGGACTAACTGTATTAGCTTAGATTTTAAAACATTTATCTACAAAGACTGCTTACAGCAGAGACACTAAATAAGCAGTCTTCCTTATATTTTGTCACGTCCAGCACCCCAACCCCATTTCTGCCAGATTTATTTCTCACGTTTGTAAGAATCCTATATTGGCTCCCTTACATCTATTCTGTTCCAAAAGAATATTTCCATTTAGAATTTTTGATAATAATCAGTGCCACCCCACTGAGAATTTATTTTCTGTAAACGTGGAAAACAATGTCTGGTAGATATTAGAAACAGTCAAACTGTTGATTTACCATTTTAAAACATTCTCAGCTTCTTTTAGAGTTTTGTAAAGAATTATACAAGTTGGTTAGTTTATAGAAAGCTATAAAAGCAAATAGCAGTCGGCTTCCTTGTCTTTTAAAGGGCAATCTGTGATACGTATAATATTTAACTTCTGAATCTTAAAATGTACTTATGGTCATTTTCCAAACACATATATAGTTATTAAAATCCTAGTAATAGCAAGCTGTACAATCAGGGATTTTTTTCAAGCACTTTGTCCCATAAGGCAAAAATGAAAGGTTAGGGAAGGATGTATTTTAAAAATATTCACGTAAGATTGTTGGGCACTGACATCAATGAAAACAATTTGGAAGTTTTTTCTCTAGTAGATGTACGGAGATCCTTTTCCCAAAGTATGGTGTAGGGAGAAGATGAAAGGTTTTGAAGGACCCTTTCGGCTAACAATATCAATCTTGTGGAGACAACTTTGCATGATACAGTACAAGCGTGGACAAGCCTCCTTTAAGATTTATCTTGTTGAGAAACTATTCCAACCATTGTTTCAGTTTCTCGTATTACAAGTTAAAGTAGAAACTTCTTGATTCAGGGCATGTTTCACCTGTTAAAGGATGGAGACAGAATATTGAAGAATCATTTATTTGATAATTCCATTATAACAGTATAGATGCTGTTTAGGAAACCACTGCCTCCCGTTCATCTTTCAAATGTTGGGCTGTGGAATTATGATTATAGGATCAAGTTATCATAAAGATGAGCCTTTGTAATATAAAATATGCAACTAGGTAATTGTAGCTAGTGTGTTATCAGGAGCAGGGATCTTATTGCTCTCTTTGTAAAAACCAGGCAAATATTATCCTGTTGCCAGATAATACATATTTCACATCCTTGTCTTCCTTTTGATTTTAATCTAAAAATGAACTTCCTTCTAAAACCTTGATTTGATTGTGCCTCTCACAACATTTTCAAGTAGGTTTGGAAATGCAAGGAAATACAGAAGGGATTGCATTGCTTGGCGTAATCCAAAGCGGATCCTTGAGAATATATTGATACGTTAGGAAGATTGTATTACAGAGTAGATCGAATGAAATGGTTCTAAATGCATTTTTCCACTGCTGTTCTAGCTTCTATGAATATGTAAGGCGCATAAATAGAAAACGATCAGGCTTATGCACAATTTGGCATTAGTACAAAATTGCATTGCATTACATTACATCATCTTAGTCTTGTAAGATTACTTCTGCTTTACATTTATTTTAACACCCTTATTATGACACTAATGTGGACTATGAATGAAAGAATGTGTACAGTTGTCAGGTTCAGAGAAAAATTGCAAGGAAACATTTTTTTTCATTTTCAGGGTTTGGTTATTGGTTGAATTTTAGAAATGGGTCTTTAAATTCAGCATTGATCTATTCCTTGTAAATGTTACCTAATGTAACCTCTAGCAGCCAGAGGGCCATTTAAATTTAAAAAAGAGAGAAATTTGTAAAACAAATCTTACAAAAACACATAAAATTAATAAATGAAACCAACTGAAAATTGTCTTAGAAATCTATCCATAACATATGCCAACAAATTTACCATGGAGTACGCAGCTATATGCTAAAACAAGAATGAAGAGAGGAAATAATTTCAGCCCTTTAATTACCACTACAGGCTATAGACAGTATAGATTACCCAGCCTACTCTAGTTATTATAACACACATTGCCATTTTACTTGCAGGATGGCATTATGGGGAAAAGTATGAATGCTTCAAATTATATTATTAAATGCAAACCTCTCTGCATTATAATGATGTTCAGATATAAATATGGTATATATTTTTTTCATTTTAGGATGTCTTAAAATGGGCTTTGTAGGCATACCTTTGTCTGTTATATGTGCATGAATACATAATTATATACATAAATTTTTTAAAAACTAATACCTTACCTTAATAGGTATGTTATTTTGATACAGTTTTATTCCTAGGTATAATTAAATCTGAAATAAATTATTTATAAAGCTTTTTTTTGTTGTTTTTGTAGATTGTATGGCTTCCGTTTGAAATGTTCAATCTGTTCTTATTGGAATGTTAACAGGTGTAACATCCTTTATAAGAGAGATTCCAATGGGATAGTATACAGTAGCTGTATTATTACATTTTATGCTTTCTCGTTATAATTTAGCACTTGGAGGTTTCTAATTAAATGACAAAAAATGTGTATAATTTTCACATTGTTGTTAGTGAGAATATATTGTCTCTAAATATACCATTAAGTGCATGAACTTTGTTTATTGTTCACGCATTTTTTTTTCTCTGGATGGATACAAGTGTGACATTTGTTGGCATTCTGCTTGACGCTACTTTCTGAACTGAAGACTACCACCTAGTGGTTGTAGATAATATGGCTTGCTTTATTACATTATTAGAAGTTGCATGAAGATTTAATCATTTTAGGAAAGTAATAACTCTTTAGGTGTAAATAAGTTTTAAAATGTGTAAGTTAGAAATGTTTCATATTGTCAGTGTTTGGTTTGTATTCTACAATTAAAGGGGACACAGCTTTAAAACACTGTTAAGAGGTTTAGCACCAAATGCTCTGATGTACCCTCGGGCCTGGCACACTATTTTTTCCACATCTGAAAATTTTTCTGTACATTTCTCCAGACATTTTCAGTAATTCTTCAGCAAAAAAGTTGCCCATAAGAATTTGTGTAGAATGTTGGTATACAAAAATGTTAGGCGTAGAATGTCATACAAGTGTGGTCATACACTCACATTTTACACCCAGAAACTGCCAGCTGTGAAAAAACTAGTGTTGCCGCTGCCTCGATCCTCAACAGGTCTAGTACTATTTGTGTTTGTATAAGTGGTGTTTTATGTATACAATTTTTACCAACACAGCAGATCTGTCTTGATTTATCTCTGACATATACAGCCCCATATAGTCTGCCACAAAAATAAACTGAAAAACACTGAGATGGTAAAATCCCTTCAATAATAACTCTAGAGAGCAGAATCCTAAAGACAATTTTGTTTTACAATAAAAAAAAAGTTCCAGGTCTCTTTACATTTAGGTCATGGTTGAGTTAAAGTCATTATAACATTCTAGGTAATTCTGGAATGTAATTAGAAACATGTTACTTTCTGTTCATTGTCATTGGCTTCTAAAACTAAATATAGAAGACCTTCAGCTGGTTTTGTGTATGCAATCATCTTGTGCATAGCAGCATTGTTTCTTTAGCAGTAATGCTGTATTTTATAATCTGCTTTATTAGTTTTTTCTTAAATATAACGGGGGATATCTATAAAAGTACAAACATTTTTTGACTATTTACTTCTATTAAAATAGTGGTATTTTATCAATATTGCCATTTTCACCTGTTCATCAAGCTGTTCAGTCATATTTTTTTGGGCAAAAACAGTTGCCCAACAGCCTGCTTTAGGCTGTTGAAAAGATTTCCCTTTGAAAAAGGTTGTCAATATTGATCTGTAATGGAACAGGGATTTAATAGGAAAACACTGCAAAGTGTGCCTGTTTTAATTGATCAGATCCAACAAATGACTTCTGTATGCAATGGCCTATGCAAGTAAATCTAGCAGTGTGGCATTTCCTGTAATAATGATACAACAGTTTCCTAATGTACCCCAATCTGTGAAACCTAGGAAGTTCCATAACAGTGCAAAGGCAAGAGGCCACAAAGAGACATATAATTCACAAAAAAGTAGTCCCAGAATGACAAAATACGTATAATAGGTATATGATACCTTATTTGACATGCATTGTATTTGGTTTTGTGTTTTATTCAGTTTTATCTTATGTGTTTTTTTAATTATTTTGCCAGAAGTTTTGTCAGTAAAGTTTCTGATTATAGTTGCCTTACTTATCTGCATGTGTGGACTGGTGATACACAGATCTAAGAATAATTAATACTAGCTAGGTAGCTGATTTTATTTCATGTTAGAGTTCTTTCAAGCTCTGGACATTTTGTGGTTCACTTACCATGCTCAATTCATTTTTTTTTAAGTCTGTATCTCAATATTTGTCTTTTTTTTAACAACTGTGCCATTCCTAAGTGTACAATTTGGCTTCCCTCCTACCAAAGCTGATTAGCTGGCATGCCTTCTTTTCTCAGTTGTAAGCTTTCACTTTGGATCTGTGTGCTGAGTGTTGGCAAGGTTTTTGCAAGAGAGTTTTTGTTTTGTTGTTACTTTAAACCTAATTAAACATGTCTCAAAAAATGCTGAAGTTGAGACATATATTTGAATCAAAAGAAATGTCTGTCAAATTCCTTCACTTGTTTGCTCAACAGCAAAAGCCAATAACTACATTTGTAAGTAAATATTTAACTATTTTCAAAATGTAATTTGCATGCTCTTCTGTGGTCTAGTTCCAAATTTTGATTTGATTTTATTTTTTTATATAAGCTTTTTAGCACAACCGTAGCTGAGCATGAGAAGAAAAGCAGTTGCTTTTGTCACACATATCAATCACTGTTTGCCATTACTGTAAGGCATATTATGTGTAGGTGTGCAGAATTTACCCATACATCATTGCACCATTCCTATCATAGGTGAAAATTCATTTCTCAGGCCTGACAATAGATTTTTGAAAAAATAAAAAACAAAGAAAAAGCCTTTGGCAAAGTTCTTTTATTTGAAACTGATATTTTTTTTTGACAATTCTGACTAAAGTTTGTATTTTTATGGATTGCTATAATTGTTGGTAGTATTCAGGATAGTGATACAAAGAAACGGTCTTCATGCACTGGGTAAGCTGCTTTTTTTGTATATGATTGTAAATGGTGTATATGCAAATGTGTGGGTACCATAGAAAATGGGGGGGCAGCTGCTGCTGTTCACATGTGAGGGAAGGACACATAGATAGCCCCATAACTGCCGTAGACTAGTAATTTCCTGTAAAATAATGGTGGTACGGGGGCGTCATTGATGTATTTTTACCATTGGATCAGAACCAATTCTACAGCAATACAATTATGTTTATAATTACATTAATCTTTTTTTTTCTCGTTGTACTGTTTAATAATAATTGGCAGCGCTGTTTTGCGCAGTCATTTTTTTTTTCAGCCCTTCACTAAATATAAAAATAATTAATAATCACATCTCAACAAAGATAAATAAACTATAAGCTCGTGGTGAGAGCTAAGGAAATCAGAGAAAAGAGGGAGGTGGGAGTACAAATTCTTTACACATACAGTAGGTAGTGTAGTAGTACCAAGATGTTTTTAAATAAATGAATAGACTTTACTAATTGGCCTTGTAGCCATATGCCTTTTGTGATTGCCTAGATTTCTTAAATACGCCCAGGCCAGCTGAATTATGGTTGTAAGGCCACAAGGCCAAAACACACCGAGGTTGCTGAATTCTTTTTGTACATTTTGTCCTTAAACTCCCTTTGTGTGGGATAGTCAGCCAAGAAACCACTTTCCTGTCATCCAGTTTGGGGAGGACTTATGCAGCTATATCAGTACTACTTACAATTACATTTGTTATGTAATGCATACATTTATTTATATTATTTTTCTAACGATAACAGTATTGCATATTAGTCACAGTATTCCAGTTGATAGTATTTCTAATGATTGCAGAGTATACTTCTGATGAATATCATTTAATTCTTCCATATTTAATAAATATTCTATATAGAGTAAAGTGTTATATAACCCATATAATAACCAATCCAGCATTTTACCAGGTTACTTTGAAAGAAGAATCCCAAGTATCCAACTATCAAATCATTCCAATGAAACAGTGTGTTAATTCGGGTGTGTTTATTGCATCAGGCACTGTAGAAGCCCCATGTTTAGGTAATGCAGTACATTTAAATTATTTCTCTGTACAGACTAACTGTGTTTTGCAGACTTTACTGCCTTTTTTGAAGGGAAGAATGGACATAAGATATACATATAGTTCTGATACGAAATTACCCACAGAATGAAATAATAGTTTTCCTTTTTTTCCATTCTGTTGTGACTTGCAGTAATGTGTGGTTTTAGCATTTTAAGATATGTTATCATTGGTTGTATTTTGTCTTCTTTCTTTTTCTTTATGTTCAGGAGAAAGCCTTAATGTAACACATTACCTCTGCTAGCTCTTTATAAACACTAGTCTCTGTCTCTTGGCAGTCAGGAAGATGTACTGATGTGATGAATTGTTTTGTTTTTCTCACAATCAAGAGTTTATCCCTTCTCTTAACCAAAATATTCTTCTTGAACATTTTGTAATAACCACTTAACATTCAAAAATTACCCATTGTGAACCACAAAAGGAGCTGTTTTTCATAAAACAAATTCTTTGAAAATAAGACACGCTGAAGATAGTCTTTATTTCAAATAAAAATTTTTTGCTGAACGTTGAACGATGAAAAGCAATAAACATTTTTTCCATTGGTGGTGAATGATATAGATAAAATGTTACAGATGTAAGTAACTTTAATATCTCTATGGCTTGCCCGTCTGTGGATTTATTCAAATATTGATTCTTAATGCTGCATGAGAAACAGGCTCCTTTGGAGATTTATTTAAATAGTTGTTGGTGCCAGATGCTTTCTGTTACTGCTTTGTGTTCGTTTGTAGCACAGACTCTTTGTGCATGCTGAACATTGACAACAGACTATGCAAATGTATTACAATTAATATTGTTCTATTACCATATTGCAAGTTATCTTGAATCCCTTATTACACTTCATCTTTTCTACTCATCAAAGTCTCCTTTGTAGTATTTGATTGAACTTTGATGCAGACAGTACCTGTTCATTAAGCTGGAGACTACATTTACAAATGATGTGATTGAGTCATGCAGGTTTACAATGAGAGCTTGTCAGTAAAATTCCCTGAAAGGAGAACGGAAGCCTAAAATTTGTAGTAAGTAGCTCTTATGAGACTAGTAATGCAGACCTATGAAAAAGTCAGCTCCGTGGTTCCATATTCTTCTGTTCTAAAGGCACTTCGTGTTTCTATAGTCTGACTAAAATGTAAGATTGAATCAATAATTATAGTCAAACAAAGTGTTGAATTTATTATTATTTATTCATTCTTATATAGCGCTACTATTATACGCAGCGCTTTACAGAGATTAATCATTCACTTCAGTCCCTGCCCCATGGAGCTTACAGTCTAGTTTTTCCCTATTTTGTCACACACACACAGATGTACTATGTTTTAGGATTGTGGGAGGAAACCGGAGTGCCCGGAGGAAACCCATGCAAGTGCGGGGAGAACATACAAACTCCATGAATTCTCTTATTATTATTATTTAGAAGCCAACACCTTTAATCTCCTCAGTGCTATGGGGCTGATTATTAATTGGCTTAGACACATACTGCAGAGGCAAGTCTACCCTGTAGTGCACAGCAGAAATAATTTATTATCAGCCCTGCAGCATAAAGTTTTTGTAAGATGTTTGGCAGTAAAGGGGCAGTGTTGCCCAGAAAAACTTTAGCAGTGTGGTGATTAGCTGAGATGTATTGTTGCAGCATTGCATAGCATTAACTAGACATAACAAATTAACTGTTCAGATTGTGATTTTTTTACCTTTAGCATGAGGAGCAACTTGTGTATTTTTTCATGCTGTATACACATTCATCCCCACATTACAGCCTTGCACAACACATATTTCATATTCCCCTTTTGAAGAGGGGTGTTGGCATATAAGATCTGCTTATATTACTGCTGGCAGAGCTCACACTTTTGATCTTATATAGAACTCCATTTTGTTCTTTAGAAACTAAATGCAAACAAAATAAGCTAATCATATCATTATTATTAACCAGGTGTATGTGAGTATTGTATTGTCTATGCATCCAAGTCTTGATTGCCCTTCATATGCATTTCATAATTGTTCTTTGTTAAAAGGAATTATCCAGTCTGTGTATATGTACTATGTTGATGTTAGAGCTCTTTGCTTCAGATAAAGTTAAATGTGTTATAAAGTTAAATACAATGCTTACTAGCTGTGTAGCCTTTATGTTTTATAGTTTTGTAAAGTACCATCTTTTTAAAACCAATATCCATAAAATCCCTATGATGGTATAACAGGTCTGACAGAATATAAGCTTGGTTATACACTGAAAGGCTTGATTGTGATCTATGGTATGTATCAGAGCATATTAGTAAACAGCCCTGCAGTGTATGGGAGAGGTGTAGTAATGTTTTACTAAATATATAATATGATAACTCCTAAATTGCATATTTTTTCATTGCAATCCAGAATAAAAGATCAAATAATATTTCACATGAAAACTTAGTGATCTGTTCTTATTTCTTGAAACCTGACTTTCTAGTCAACAATTTTTTTCCCCCCAGTCACTAAGTAGTACAGACTGATTATGGACACGGGCAATTCCAAGGTAGATGACTTCCCAAGATAATAAAGATATCTAGCTCCAGGGGCTTTTTACAGAATTTGCATTTATGTTCCTGTTAAGGATGCTAGAGTTTAATTATTTTTAATCGCCATTGGCATCTGGGATGGAATAGTCTTCTCTCAATAGGAGCATTTCTTCCTGAGTTCAAATGTGACCCAGTAGCAGGGCTGGTAGGATATTAGCTTCTTTGTACATGGCATGGATAGAAAAAATTGCAGTCTACATTCCATAACATGCATCAGAGCACATTAGTTACCAGTCCAGTAGTGTAAAGGAGAATTTTAGATAATAGATGCTATATCATATGATATACTGAACTCTAAAGACTGTTAATTGGTGAATACCAAGGATTATAGTCATAATTACTATATATACTAAGGCATCTTTGTAAGCCTTAGGGGATTATTCATTAGAGAGTAAAAATTCATCCAGAAATGAATTTTCTGTTCTTCATGTCAATCGATCCATTGCATAACCAAGAGAATTGCACCCATTCACTATTAAGTGTATTCAAAGTGATACAAGGTAACTTGCCGCAAACTGATTTCTGAGCATAGTTTGGAGGTAGCAGACGATGTAGAAACATTGTAGTGATATTGTCAAAATATGTGTATTCATGGGTATGGATACAGTAGTTGTAAAAAGAAAATTCTGGACAACCAAATATCCAAAATCGTGCTTTAATGTGCTAGCTCACATCATGACACAACGTTTCGGGTGGTTGTGTCATGATGTGAGTTAGCATATTAAAGCACATTTTGGATATACGGTTGTCCAGCATTTTCTTTTTACAGTTACCAAGGGCAAGGTGCACCCTGGGACGATACGTAAGCTGCCGACTTTTCTTCATATGGATACAGTAGTCTCATGCCATTATTTTGCTAGCAGTTGTTTTGCTTAATTTTAATTTTAAAATGTTCCTAAACATTTTCATGTGGGCCACAGTATCTTCTCATGGACAACTCTTGGACGTCATCGGTTGGCTGCTATACAGCTGTGGTTATACACATTTTAAATTGCCACCATATAATAAAACACATTTAGCAGACACATAACACACCTATTATTATTACAAGAGCTTTCAGGCTTCATCAAACTCAACTTACACCACTAGTTGAGTGGTGGCCCTATAACGTGGTGGCAGTCACACAGCTTTTACTTACTATTAAGAATTCTGAAAAAAATTATTTTTAGCATTCCTTGGATTAGCCCTCAAAATAGTTAATTTCAGGTATCATAAAAGCCCTCTGTAATGTATGAGTCAACAAACTTGCATAGAAAAGGACATAATGGAAAAATACTACTAACAACAAAGAGGTAGATGTTTTTTTGGCAGGGTCACCACTTAAAAGCAAATTGTCCGGTTTGGTCCTCACCTAACTTAGCATTGTGCCTCGCCGTTTGAGAAGCACTGGTCTTTTCCATGCTTATGACAAGATACACAAACTTCATACCAATATCCTCTTCGTATGGAAACAAGACTCTTACCAATTTTCCCTCATGAGATAAAACACTGCATGGCTACATTTACTTTTTTCTTTGATTTATTGATTTCAATGTCATCTAATGGTATTGCTGCAGTAAGGTGTTGATGGCAGTTGTATTCCACCCAACACTACCAATCCAGCAAAGTCTTCATTGTAGACATCCAGATGTCCTTATGTGACTTTGATTAAGCATTGGCAACATTACAGAAAATAATTTCTTTTGACAAAAAAACAAACTTAGCAGGATGTGTTTTCTTTGTGAATTTACGTGACTATGAGACAGTTCATAGTTTAATTATTCCCATATACATCAGTGTCTGCTTTTTGCAGTCAAATAGTATTTTATTTTGAATGATAATGAACCCCCTTTTTTTTTTTTTTTTTTTTTTTTTTAATAAGGACATTAAAAGTCAGCTTAAACATTAGAGATTATTTACAGTAATAACCTTTTCAATTGCAGGTGGATATACCATATCTTACTACATATGGAGCTTATTTTTCTCCTAATGATATAATTGAATGAGAGATTTATGAATGAGTTAACACATTTTATTACTGTGCTTCTTCAGTCCAGTGGTTCCCCCCACCATGGAACTAAACTAGTCTTGCTGTTTGTCACACACAGAAATAATGAGCCACTAATTGTATAGCAGTGGGGCTCTCAAATCAGTAGGTGTTTCCTGTAGGAGCTAGACAGCAAGACTGATTTGGTTATATGTTGGGAAAATGTTACGTTGATCGAGCACAGTAATAAGATGTTCAGTATCTGGAAAAACTAAAACAAAAAAAGACCATGTAAAATAAATGAATCATCACTGCACCCTAGTGAGTTTTTTATGTCTATAGAAGTTGACATTTAATATTTCCATTTGACACACATGAGCAAAATAAAAAGTTTGTTCTTTAAATGAGGCTTTGGTTAAAGGGCCAGTTACTTCAGTCAATGAAAGAGTTCTATTTGGATTGTCATGAAAGTAATTTATGTGTCTTATTTGTAAAAATGATGTCTTTAAAACTGGATTCCTGATTTGTATTTATTTCTGTTTTCTTTTTTTTTTCTAATTTATTGGTTGTAGCCATCTTTTATCTGTTCACTAAAACAAACCCTGCCTAGTTTTCCAGAAAGCCAAGTTTTAGAAAAGATGCGGCAACCAGCAGAGGACAGTGAAAACAAAACAATAAAAGCTAGGAATTCATCCTCAAAAATACCATTTTTTACAATAACTGCATAAGGACTACCTGCCATCCCAATCGTTTACTGGATGAGTAAAGAAGCCACCTCTAGTCTGATTGTTTTCAACCTTAGATAGATAATACACAATAACGAAGTGAAAGTAAATATATCTATCTAATAAACATCATTCTTTCTAGTAGTCTTTTTAAAATGTTTTAAATAAAATATATTATAGGTATCAAGAAAATGGAACATTTTTAATATTTCACATTACTGTTCTTTTAAGTGTGCTGAAGTTCGCGGTATGATGGTGGTACTAAAGGTCATGATGATGCAATGTCCTGCGTAGGGTAACCTTTATACCAAAGTAAATATTAAATGAGCTACCAAAATGTCTTACTTATGTCACCTGGTAATTGGTAGTGCAACCGTTGTTTCTCTTAATGATGTTTTGACCTTTGGAACAGTGATTAACTTCATTTACTTTTGATCTGTCTAATTTTTTTTTTTTTTTTTTGCTGAGTTTCACCATTGCAGTGCCTCTGTTATCCTTAGTGGCAGTTCTTCTCTTTGTTGTCTAGTTTCTATGGGTCTTCAGCTCATTCTCTGTATTTCTTTTAATAGGACTCCTTTTGTTGTCATGACTACAATACATAGTTTATTGTGTTAACATTCAGGTTAGATAGCATACATTAAATTATACCGCTCGTACAGATATATTTAGGACTTCTGCAAGAAACAGAAAAGCTTGGCAGTAAAATTGCCTGGGTTCTCCGAGCACAGAATACGAAGATTCTAAAATGAATTAGACGTTGTTTGCCTGAGCAGTTTTATAGGTTTCATTCAGCTCCCATCAGATTGGGGTCATATTTATTAAAGAATAAAACCTAATTTTCACAGTCTATTTAAATGAGTTTGTGATCTATGTTTTGTCTGTTTTATTCAAACTTGGTTTTTTTTGGTAAACTGAAAATTGTTTGGCAAATTTCTATTTAATGGATATAAATGCCAGGAAGAGTCATTCTTTTTTGTAAGCATTGAAAAGTCTTTTAATGCTAATTAGCTTAAAGCATTTTGCCCCCACAGAAATGATACAGTCTGCATTTTATATTATAAACACTGCAGATGCTCTGCACGACTATAGCACTGTAGAGGGCCCTTCATACCACAGGAGTCTTAACCCCATTTATTTCCTGTAACATTTTTGTTTATATAATTAATCTTTTTTTTCTGGCCATATCCCAGAGCAGGGCTAGCTAATGGGAGGTCCATGAGCCAGCTCAGTTAAAAGCTATCTGAGACTAATAGGCACAAGAATTGAAGAGATAGTAACAAAAAAAAGGGAACTTCTCCATGTTCATTTAAATATACTGAACTCTGGTGGGAAATTCACTGGTCTAGGTGATGGCTTGTAGAGGTGTTATAACATATAGCAACTAGACAGCAATTAGCTTTGATCAGTTTGCAGCAGTTGGCCAAATTCAAATAATGTACCCTAACCATAACTGATATAGTGAAAGTACAGGCTCTGCCAGCCTAAAATGCTATATTATGATGTAGAAAATCAAGTACCTATGAGCTGTAGTACCTACTTATAGAACTATTGGTGACAATATCTTATGGCTGCCATAGAGAATCCTCAATTAATATGTTAATGATGACAATTGATGGCACTTATTGTCCAATGTTTTGCTAGGCATACCGTTTTTTAAAAATTTGGTTAGGTTTCCCCAATCAAAACTTCCCCTTTAAGCATGATTTTTAAATACTGCATTAAACCTGACATTTAGTAGTATTCATATAAAAAAATTTCAGCTTGAATACAGTTGAAGGCAGTGATGTAGAAAATATTTATTATATGTGTCACGCTGAGGCTGAATGCTAGAAATAATGTTCTCCCGGGGTACCCTTTAATGTGACCTCCTGTCTCAATCAATATACTCTTATTTTGTCTTTGTTTTGTGCAATGCACTTTATAAGCTTCAATATCAAATCAAGACCATGCATATAAAGTAATTTTCCGAGAAGACATTATGTAAACAAATTTTAAATGTAGAGTAGTTGCTTTAGCATTTTCAAAAACCTCTCACACATTGTAGTTATTTTTTTTTAAATTACTTTGTTTGTTTTTTCTAGACCCTTAATAATGCCTTTGGAATTAATACATTAATTTAGTGGCCTTCACCATCATGCATCAATG